>AFQZ01000051.1:0-106303 GCA_000222935.2 Aciculosporium take MAFF-241224
TTATTTCTAACCATTAGTATAAGATATCTGCCAGTTCCCCGGAACTGCAGACAATGATAGAAGTGTGGTTATGCTTTATATAAAAGGTTAGTATGTTAATAAAAACCCCTTATAAGCACCTCCCCTCCTAGTCCGGCTCTTCCTTCTCTATCCTGTTGTTTCTGTTGCCTCTGGTCCCTTTCTTAGCCTTATCATTATGTATCTGCCATGCCTTACTAAGCTCCTCTGCTAACCTGTACTACTAAAGTCGCCCAGTTAAAAGCACCCACTTTACAATATTTAGTGCTAGCTTCTTATTATTAAGCACTGCCCTAAGTTCCCGCGGATCTCTTATTACAGGCATTACTAGAATCAGTCTTAGATAGTTATATTCTAGGCATAATAGGATAAGGTGGTAGATATCCTCGTCTTCTCCCTAGTATTAGCATATTAGTAAAGTTACCTTGGGCACCTGTCTGTTATAAAGGAAGGCATTTAGCCTTATTTTTTCTATTTAAAGCTAAACTAGGGCTGTAGATTTATGCTTAAGCAGGCTATTATAGAGCTTTGCTATCTTTTTTATACTTTTAAAGTTAGGTTCCTCGTTTACTGCTATTGCTTTTACCCATCCTCTTCTCACCCAAGCCTTATGCCTCTACTAGATTTACTGTTTTTCCCACTTCCTTTCTAATTCCTGTCTGGCTATAAGGCTGCCAGGGGAGGGGGGGGGGGGCATTAGGAAACGCCTTATAGTAATTATGTCAGCGGCCTCTTCCTTAGCATTATAGCTGCAATACTATTAAATTACAGGCCTGCTATATCTTCTTGCCTATATTACTATCCTTAAGTCTTTAGTAGAATCATTATTTAATGTAATTAAGGTACAGATCCACTAGCAGCACTGCTGCTTCTGTCTCTAAGAGTACTACTAGCGTTACCTTATATGCCCCTATAACCCTCCTTAAGCATTTGTTCTATTCCCTTATAAATGCCTTTGCTACCCCCTATGCTATCCCTTCTGGCTTGCTATAGGTGTGGTATATCCTAGCTCTATAGGCTATTATGCTTTATATTACCTATATATAAAGGGATCTTGCACACTCTAGTTGGCATTCCTACATAGACGCAGCCAGTGCTATAAGCGCTAATTTCTACTGTAACAATTTAGTATTTACCTTCTTTATATAGGTTAACTAACGAAGCTTCTGGTAAATCTAAACCCCTAGGAATTACGCTGATTATGTTAGTTATATTATTGCTCTTTTAAGTCGGATTGTTGTTATAATCACCTGCCTCTTCCTTATAAAGTATATTAGCTTGCTCTTTTCTGGGTTAAACCTTAGCTTATACTCTTTTAACTACTCTTTATATATTCTCTAGGCTCTTTTTAGTTATATTTTTGTCTCCTCTGCTGTTTTTCTATATACTATAATATTTATATTATCTAAGAACCCTAATGTTAATATTAATTCCGCTGCCGCTAGTCTTTAATATAGTAGCGTAATATAAAGCAAGAAGAGGATAGGAGACGCCGGCAACCCTTGCAGAACCCTTGCAGTAACTTAGATTTCCTTAGTAATATGTCTGTTAAACGCTAATTGTGCTCTCCTTTCTAATGTAAAGCCCTGTGCCTATCTAGCCATCTACCTTAGCAGTCCTAACTCCTTTATAGTGTGAATTAATCGTTTATAGCTAATAGTGTTAAACGCCCTGGTGATATCTAGCTATAGTAATAATGCTATCCCCTGGTAATGCCACGCTGTTCTCATAACCTCTTTTAGTATACTTAGTGCTATCTCTATTAATCTACCAGCCCTATTGCCTATTTACATATTTAGTAGTATATGGCCTTCCTTTGCTGTAATAGTAATTCTCCTTATAATAGCTCCCTTAATTACTTTACTTATTATATTTAATAGTAATATTGGCCTCCACTCCCCTGGTCTGCCTAACTCCTTAGGGGACTTCCTAGGTTTGTATAGAACTACTACCTTTACTTATTAGAAGGAGGCCGGATAATATCCTAAGCTATAGCAAGCATTTACAAGGCATGTTAAATATAATATTAGGGCCGCTCCGCATAGCTTAAGGAAACCTGTTAGCAGCTTGTCCAGTCCTAGGGCTTTCTAACTTGCTATATTCTTTATAATCTCTTTAATTTCCTCCTCTATAAACACAGGAACTGTCTGATTATTATTATAGTATCTTATCCCCTCCTCTGCCTCTAGACCTAGAGCCCTAGCTGCAGATAGAAGGAAGAACCTCTCTGTAAATGCCCTTGCCTTACCCTTGTGTATAACCTCCACTATCTTCTCCCTGCTATTGTCTTCTAGCCGGGTTAGTAGTAGGACCTGTTGCCTTTTAGGAGGAAGTCTACTCTATAGCTAGGCCTAATGCTCTAGGGTTTAAAGACTCCCTTTAGATCTGGATAACTTACTAACTGCCTATTGCTAGCTACTTCTCTTTTCCTTTAAGATAATATAATTCTGTTTTTTTATAGCTTCTGTTAAGGCCTGCTATGCTTCCTATGTCTGTTATTACTACTACTGCTTATTAGTACGTCTTACCTCTGCTATCACGTCCCTTACCCTTTTATTCCACTAAGGCTATAGTTTACTATGCCCTTAAGGTCGCTTAGGTGCTACTGTATTAGCTATCTCTATAAGCTGTTAGGTAAGCCACTACACATAGTTATTAATTTCTTACCAGTTACACAGCAGAAGCTCTAACCCCTTCTTTCTAAGCCTGTTTAAAGCCTTTGCTATAATAAGGTTCTTATTCGCTATCCTCTAACCCTAGACTAACCCTAGGCTGTTGCTTAATTCCTTATTTATCCTAATGCTAATAAGCTAGGGCACATGGTTGGATCCGGCGATTTCTACTAGCCCAATAAATTTAATACTAACATCATAGGTAGTCTATATATAGTTAATAGTGCTATTCCTGCTGCTATGTTCTCTCCTTATTACTTCCCTAAACAGCATAGCTAGGCCGAGTTACTACCTTGTTATAAATTTTAACATCTTATTGTGCCCTGGAGATGTTTAGCCGAATCTATCCCATAAGGGGTGATGTTGGTTAAAGTCCCCTACGAATACACTCTAGCCCTTTACCTGGGTATTAGTAAAGTATTATAAAGGTATCTGCCACTCCCTTTTATAAGCCAGGGAATAGATGTTATATATCTCTACTCTATATAGCTTAATACTATACTAATCCTCCCCCCTCCCTATAGTCTAAAGTCCTGTCTTAACCTTCTGGTGTATATAAATCGCTGTTCTTCCACTGTATATTGCTAATATATAGTATCCCTAAGATAGGTTTAGCGGTATACTGTTATAGCCTCCTGGTTCCTGAATGGCTATTACCTTAGGGCTAACGTTATGCCCTAACGCCAGATATACTAGATTGCTTTTCTTCTATATATTCTAGTATATAACCTTAATCATGTACTCTATTATATGCTTTAGAGCACCCTAGTTAGGCTGGCTCTAGTATTGTTTAGCCCTTTAGTTGGCTGTAGAAAGGCTAGTATTATGCCTTTCTCTGCTAGTCTCTATTGTCCTAATCTTAGCTTATAGGTTTATCTTGCAAAAGGGCCCCTTAGTTATATATTCCTTCCTCTTAGCTACCTCTCCATTAGTCCCCCGGTTTCTTCTCCCTAATGACCCTTACCTGTAGTAGCCGTTGCAACCTCTGACTAATAGTTATAGAAGAACAGCGGCCTTATAGCATAAGCCTCCCTAGCCTGCTGCTATCTCTTATTACTTACTAAGTATAGTTAAGACTATGCTAGATATGCCCTTACATAATTTAAGCATCTCTCCTGTACCTTACCTGTTAATATTAGGCAAGTTCTTTTTCCCTTAAGGTGTTTTCTAGTAGCATACCTGCTATATCTTGCTTCTTCCTTACAGTATTTAGCAATATATCTAATCTTATAATAGTTATAATATTGCTTTAGGTAGATCATCTTATTATATAGCTTAGCATTAAAAATCTTTACTTAGTATACTATTCCCCCATGGCATAATCGGTTTACTGCCTTAGTGCCCTTAACACTAACCACTAATAGTGCCCTTATTGCTATTCCTCTTAGCTTCTGTACCATTATCTTTACCATATTTAATCTATTCTCCTTTTTAATATTCTTCCTTATATCCTTAATTGCAATATGGTTCGTTAATCATATTAGGAATCCCTTAATAATTACACTAAACATCTTCCTGTTTACTTCCGCCTTAGGTCTAAAGGCAACTCCTACCTAGGCTATGTTTTCCTTTTATTTCCTCCCTGCTTCTATAAACATAATAACTATGTCTCCACTTTATAATTAGTATGCTGCTACTACCTCCTCCATACTAATAGCGCTGTTTACTGCCTTTATAATCTCTCCTAGTAATCTGTTCCTAACTGCCTTGCTAATAGTGCTTTCCTTTACTAGTGCTTCCTGGTAATAGTAGGCTAGTATCACCATACCCTTTGTTTAGGCCAAAGGTATTATTATATTCTGCCCTATAACTCTATAAGCTATAATATTTGCCTAAGTCCCTCTAACCACTAATCTAGTCCTATAAATAGCCTTTATTACCTCCTTAACTGCCTTCTTAACCATGGTTTCTACTCTGCTGCTAACTGCTTTTATAATTAAGGCCTGTAGGCCTCCTGTGTCTGTTCTTGCTTAGGCTATCTCCCCTTCTGTATTTATAGTAATTTGTGTAAAAGTTCTAATAAAAGCTTATACTTCTATTATTTCTGCCTTTAAAATAACTTTTATTATTAATTCCTTTAGTAATTTTATTTTATTCTTTAGTTTTTCCTGCACTACTATTACTCTGGAATTCTCTTCTTAACGTTGTGTTTCTTCCTAGGTAGTGCCTTGTCCTTTATCGGTTGCAGATCCATGCGAAAATTCGTTAATTATTGCACCCCTCGCGCCGCTTACTCCCCTTGCGCGATGCGCCCTTTAGTTAGTATAACATTAGAATTTCTTACAGTTATATAAGTAAAAGCGTTCAGATAAGTCTCTTTTAGGTATAACCTAGTAAATCTATAGTTATTAGCAACTACTAATTAGTGTAGGTAATGCTTAGGTTATAAGTATGCTATAGCATAAATATGGGGGGGGGTTTAATATTTAATTCATTTATATCTGTAAAAGAGGGGAAGAAGCAGGCTATAATGTAGAGGTATGGTGTTATAGCCACATTACAGCCCCAGGTTATATGACCTGTAATCCAGCTAATTAGGGTGCGTGCATTCTGTGTACGACCCACAATTCCTGGTTAATACGGCATATCCCTTCCATCATCTATACGAGCGATTCCGACAAATGCTTTACTAGCTAAAAACGTATTTAAATTTGTAAAATTTAACCTATAAAGGCATAAAGGCAAAAGACTCTTTAACTTATAAATAATAAGAGAAATTAAAGGCAAGGTAACTAACTCTATATAAAAAATCATAATGTATTATCTAAGGCTATAGTAACTAAGGAAAAGAAGTTATTCTTATACAGTTTCTAACAATTTAAAGGACTAGCCAGAGGCTTATTATTACTTTTGCTTTATTATTAAAAAGAGAAGGCATTATAGCTTAGTTAAGGGATATTACCTAAGCATACATATAGTTACAAATAAAGCTTAGTTATATAATCCTTATAAAGCTTTTAACATAAATTACACACCTTTACCTACTAAATGTTATTATAGTTATAATAAAGCTGTTTTACAGAATTATAGAAGTAGGTATGTATTAGTGGTTAATATATTTTAATTATTATTATTAAAAGCTTTAAATAATTACCTCTACCTATAACCTATATCTCCTTATTTCTTTAAAAAGCTTATATTTTAGACTTATTAAAATACAAACTAATAATACATTAGGCCTTAATAATACTAAATTCTTTAATTATAAAGAGGTTAAGTTAAAAATACTAGATTTCTTATAAAGCTAAAACAATGCCTCAAGAAATTAATACTATTAATGTTTAATAGTTGCATTTTAAGCAAAGCTAATAATAACACCTTCTTTTTATAATAAAAGATATAAGGAAAAAAGCTATTAGAAGTTAACTAGGATAATTAAGCTTAATATATTAAGTAGAGGGCTTAAGGTATATATATTACCCTTATTTACTAACCTAAAGCTTCTTATAATCTTTTTATTACTACTTAAAGTTAATAACCAGAACCTAATAATATAACAAAGCTTAATAAGAGGCTTAGATAGCAAATTAATAATTAAAATTATAGACTTTACTACATGCCTCTCTTACTAAAAAATGCCTCCCTTTATGTTTTTATTAACAGCTTCTTTACTAATAATAAAGACCTTAGCTTATAGCTTAGCTATATAATTATTCTTAATAATAAAGAAAAGAATATTAATACCTTTAAATTTATGCTTATAGGCAATATTATAACCTATAGCTTTATAAAATCTAAAAGAGTTATAAGAAGCGCCTTAGTATTAAAGCTATATAAAATAGTTTAAGGAGTTAATATTACTTATATAATAAGTATAACTTTAAGGATTATTACTAATTAATTAAACAAGCTAAATATCCTAATTATAATATGTACTAACTTTTTTATATTATATAAGTGTATTATTAAATTAAGCACCATTATTATTATTCATGTACGCTAGGTAGCTAGAGCCACTAACTAGTTCATCAACTAACTTCTTAATATAGGAAAAACCCTAAGATAGGGGAGAAAACCTATATTCTTTTATATAGCTCCTGCTAAGCCTTTAATATAGAGTCTTTATTATTTTTAACTATTAGTATAAGATATCTGCTAGTTCCCCTAGAACTGCAGACAATAACAGAAGTGTGGTTATGCTTTATATAAAAGGTTAGTATATTAGTAAAAACTCCCTATAAGCACCTCCCTTTTTAATTTAGCTCTTTCTCCTTTATTTTGTTGTTTCCGTTACCTTTAGTCCCTTTCTTAGCCTTATTATTATGTATCTACCATGCCTTGCAAAGCTCCTCTGCTAACCTGTACTACTGAAGTTACCTAGTTAAGAGCACCTACTTTATAATATTTAGTGCTAGCTTCTTATTATTAAGCGCTGCCCTAAGTTTCCACAGGTCTCTTATTATAGGCACTACTGGGATTAGCCTTAGATGGTTATATTCTAAGTATAACAGAATAAGGTAGTAGATATCCTTATCTCCTCCCTAGTATTAACATATTAGTAATATTACTTTGGGCACCTGTTTGTTATAAAGGAAGGCATTTAGCCCTATCTTTTCTGTTTAAAGCTACACTAAGGCTGTAGATTTATACTTTAGCAAGCTATTATAAAGCCTTATTATCTTTTTTATACTCTTAAAGTTAGGTTCCTTATTTACTACTATTACTTTTGCCTGTCCTCTTCTTACCTAAGCCTTATGCCTTTACTATATCTACTATTTTTCCTACTCCCTCTCTAATTCCTATCTGGCTATAAGGCTGCTAAGGAGGGGGGGGGGGGCATTAGGAAACGCCTTATAGTGATTGCGTTAGTAGCCTCTTCCTTAGCGTTATAGCTGTAATACTATTAAATTGCAGGCCTATTGTATTTTCTTGCCCATTCTACTATCCTTAAGTCTTTAGTAGAATCGTTACTTAATGTAATTAAGGTATAAATCTACTAGCAGCACTGCTGCTTCTGTCTCTAAGAGTGTTACTAGTGTTGCCTTATACGCCCTTATAACCTGCCTTAAGCATTTATTCTATTCCCTTATAAATACCTTTACTACCCCCTATACTACCCCTTCTAACTTGCTATAGGTATAGTATATTCTAGCTTTATAGGCTATTATGCTTCTTATTACCTATGTATAAAGGGATCTTACACACTCTAGTTAGCATTCCTATATAGACATAGCCAGTACTATAAGTACTAACTTCTGCCGTAATAATTTAGTATTTACCTTCTCTATATAGGTTAACTAATAAAGCTTTTAGTGAATCCAAACCCCTAGGAATTGCGCTGATTATATTAGTTATATTATTGTTCTTCTAAGTTAGATTATTATTATAATCGCCTGCCTCTTCCTTATAAAGTATATTAGCTTACTCTTTCCTAGGTTAAACCCTAGCCTATACTCCTTTAACTACTCCTTATATATTCTCTAGGCTCTTTTTAGTTATACTTTTATCTCCTTTACTATTTTTTTATATATTATAATGTTTGTATTATCTAAGAACCCTAATGTTAATGTTAATTCCGCTACTACTAGTCTTTAATATAGTAGCATAATATAGAGTAAAAAGAGGATAGGAGACGCTAGTAATCCTTGCAGAACCCTTATAGTAACTTAGATTTTCTTAGTAATATGTCCATTAAACGCTAATTATACTCTCCTTTTTAACGTAAAGCCCTGTGCCTATCTAGCCATTTACCCTAGCAGTTCTAACTCCTTTATAGTACAGATTAATTATTTATAGCTAATAGTATTAAATGCCTTAGTAATATCTAGCTATAGTAATAATACTATCCCCTAGTAATGCCATGCTATCCTTATAACCTTTTTTAGTATGCTTAGTGCTACTTCCATTAACCTACTAGCCTTATTGCCTATTTATATGTCTAGTAGTATATAGCCTTTCTTTACTATAATAGTAATCCTCCTTATAATAGCTCCCTTAATTACTTTTCCTATTATATTTAATAGTAATATCAGCCTCTACCCCCCCGGTCTGCCTAACTCCTTAGGGGTTTTCCTAGGTTTGCATAAAACTACTACCTTTGCTTATTAAAAGGAGGCTAGATAGTGTTCTAAACTATAGCATGCATTTATAAGGCGTATTAAATACGATATTAGGGCTGCTCTGTATAGCTTAAGGAAACCTGTTAACAGCTTATCCGGCCCTAGGGCTTTTTAACTTACTATATTCTTTATAACTTCTTTAATTTCCTCCTTTATAAACACAGGAATCACCTGATTATTACTACAGTATCTTATCTCTGCCTTTATTTCTAGACCTAGAGCCCTGGCTGTAAATAAGGGAAAGAACCTCTTTATAAATACCTTTGCCTTACCCTTATATATAACCTCTACTATCTCCTCCCTACTGTTATCTTCTAGCCGAGTTAGTAGTAGGACCTGTTATATCTTAGGAGGAAGTCTACTCTATAGCCAGGCCTAGCGCTCTAGGGTTTAAAGGCTCCCTTTAAACCTAGATAACTTACTAACTGCCTATTACTAACTACTTTTCTTCTCTTCTAAGATTATATAATCCTGTTTTCCTATAGCTTTTATTAAGGCCTACTATAATTCCTATATTTATTATTACTACTACTGCTTATTATCATGTCTTGCCTTTACTATTACATCCTTTACCCTTTTATTCTATTAAGGCTATGGTTTGCTGTGCTCTTAAGGTTATTTAGATACTACTATATTAGCTATCTCCGTAAGTTATTAGGTAAGCTATTACACATAGTTATTAATTTCCTGCTAGTTATATAGTGGGAGCTCTAACCCCTCCTTTTTAAGCCTGTTTAAAGCCTTTACTATAATAAGGTTCTTATTTACTGTCCTTTAACCCCGGACTAACCCTAGGCTATTGCTTAATTCCTTGCTTATTTTAATGCTAATAAGCTAAGGCATATGGTCGGATCCGGCAATTTCTACTAGCCTAATAAATTTAACACTAATATTGTAAGTAGTCTACGTATGGTTAATAGTACTATCCCTGCTACCATGTTCTCTCCTTATTACTTTCCTAAACGGCATAGCTAGGCCGAGTTACTACCTTGTTATAAATTCTAATATCTTATTATACCCCTAAGAGGTTTAGCTGAATCTGTCCCATAAGGGGTGGTATTAGTTAAAGTCCCTTATAAACACACTCTAGCCCTTTGCCTAAGTATTAGTAAAGTATTATAAAGGTGTCTACTACTCCCTTTTATAAGCTAGGAAATAGATATTATATACCTTTACTTTATATAGCTTAATACTATACTAATCCTCCCCCCTTCTTATAGTCTAAAGTCCTATCTTAACCTTTTAATATATATAAATTACTATTCTTCTGCTATATATTGCTAATATATAGTGCCCTTAAAATAAATTTGGTGGTATACTATTATAACCTCCTAGTTCCTAAATGGCTATTACCTTAGGGCTAACGTTATGCCCTAATACTAAATGTACTAAATTGCTTTTCTTCTGTGTATTCTAGTACATAACCTTAATTATGTACTTTATTATATGCTTTAGAGCACCCTGGTTAGGCTGGCTCTGGTATTGTTTTGCCCTTTAGTTAGTTGTAAAAAGGCTAGTATTATGCCTTCCTCTGCCGGTCTCTGTTGTTTTAATTATAGCTTATAGGTTTATTTTATAAAAAGGCCCCTTAGTTATATGCTCCTTTCTCTTAGCTGCTTCTCTATTAGTCCCCTGGTTTTTTCTTTATAATAACCCTTGCCTGTAGTAGCTGTTGCGACCTCTGACTAATAGCTACAGAAGAATAGCGGCCTTGTAACATAAGCCTCCCTTGCCTAATACTATCTATTATTACTTACTAAGCACAGCTAAGACCATACTAGATATGCCCCTATATAATTTAGGTATCTCTCCCGTACCTTGCTTATTAATATTAGGCAAGTCCTCTTTTCCTTAAGGTGTTTTCTAGTAGTATACCTGCTATATCTTGCTTTCTCCTTATAATGCCTAGTAATATGCCTAATCTTATAGTAGTTATAACATTGCTTTAGGTGGATTATCTTGTTATATAGCTTAGTATTAAAAATCTTTGCTTAGTATACTATTCCCCTATAGCATAGGCGGTTTGCTGCCTTAGTGCCCTTAATACTAACTACTAGTAGTGCCCTGATTACTATTCCCTTTAGCTTCCGTACTGTTATCTTTACTGTGTTTAAACCATTTTCCTTTTTAATATTCTTCCTTATATTGTTAATCGTAATATAGTTTATTAATTATATTAGGAATCCCTTAATAATTACACTAAACATCTTCCTATTTACTTCCACCTTAGGTCTAAAGGCAACTCTTACCTAGGCTGTGTTTTCCTTTTATTTCCTTTCTACTTTAGTAAATATAATAACTATGTCTTTACTTTATAGTTAGTATGCTGCTACTACCTCCTTTATACTAATAGCGCTATTTACTGCCTTTATAATCTTCCCTAGTAATTTATTCCTAACTACCTTACTAATAGTGTTTCCCTTTACTATTACTTCCTAGTAATAGCAGGCTAGTATTGCTATACCCTCTATTTAGGCTAAAGGGATTATTATATTCTGCCCTATAGCTTTATAAGCTATAATAGTTACCTAAATCTCCCTAGCTACTAATTTAGTCCTAGGAATAGCCTTTATTACCTTCTTAACTACCTTCTTAACTATGATTTTTACCTTACTATTAACTGCTTTTATAATTAAAGCCTATAGGCCTTTTATGCTAGTTCTTATTTAGGCTATCTCTTCTCCTGCATTTATAGTAATTTATATAATAGTTTTAATAAAAGCTTATACTTTTATTATTTCTACCTTTAGAATAACTTTTATTATTAATTTCTTTAGTAATTTTATTTTATTCTTTAGTTTTTCCTGTGCTACTACTACTCTAGAATTCTTTTCTTAATACTATATTTCTTTTTAGGTAGTGCCTTATCCTTTATTAGTTGTGGATTTATGTAAAAATTCGTTAATTATTATGCCCCTTATACTGCTTACTTCCCTTATATAATACGCTATTACTAGGGAGGGTAATTAATAATAAGGAATCTAATTCCGTCCTTCTTTTCTGTTTTAGGCGTAATACCACGTCGTATCCGCGGTAGGTATTCCTTAAATTAAGCACTATAAAGGAGAAAAGGCTTATAATTAATATTATAGTGCTATAGTAGTTATATAAGAAGAGGGAAGTGGCTGAAATATAATAAATCAATAGTAATAATAATTCTGCGGATATAATAATAAAAGCTTTACTAAACAAAGCTCTTAAGACCTTTATAACAGAAAATAAAGTCTAAATCCATATAGAAGGATAGGTTAAGAAACCTATTATAAGAGTTGCTGTAAGAGCCACTACCAGAGCCGCCAAAAAATAGAAAAGGCCTAATTTCTTACTAAATCTAACAACGAATTAAGCGCCTAGTAAAGAGTTTAACTTTAATAAATTTAAACGCAATTATAAGCGCTTAATTTGGTAGGATTAAATACAGGAATTACACTCTTTAGCTACATAACCATTTAACCTAAACTAATAAAAGTCATTCATTTAGAGGATGTTTTTTGCCTTATTACTAGTTTATTAATATCTGATTATTAGGGCGTTTTATGCATTTTTTTAGAGTAATTCCTCTTTTTTAATAAAGAGAGAATTTATAAGTATTAGAATTACTTATATAGAAAATAAAAGGGATATGCTGCATTAACTAGGAATTATAGGTTGCACACAAAATACATGCATCCTAATTAGCTAGATTATAGGTTATGTAACCTAGGGCTATACTATAGCCATAATACTACACCTTTCTATTATAGCCTGCTTCTTTCTCTTAGAATATATTATTATTATTTATGTACGCTAGGTAGCTAGAGCCACTAACTAGTTCATCAACTAACTTCTTAATATAGGAAAAACCCTAAGATAGGGGAGAAAACCTATATTCTTCTATATAGCTCCCGCTAAGCCTTTGATATAGAGTCTTTATTGTTTTTAACTATTAGTATAAGATATCTGCTAGTTCCCTGGAACTATAGACAATAATAGAAGTATAGTTGTGCTTTATATAAAAGGTTAGTATATTAGTAAAAACCCCCTATAAGCACCTCCCCTTCTAGTCTGGCTCTTCCTCCTTTATTCTATTGTTTTTATTACCTTTAGTCCCTTTCTTAGCCTTATTATTATGTATCTGCTACGCCTTACTAAGCTCCTCTGCCAACCTATACTGCTAAAGTTACCTAGTTAAAAGCACTTACTTTATAATATTTAGTGCTAGCTTCTTATTATTAAGTGCTGCCCTAAGTTCCTATGGATCTCTTATTATAGGCACTGCTGGAATCGGTCTTAGATGGTTATATTCTAGGTATAACAGAATAAGGTAGTAGATATCCTTGTCTTCTCCCTAGTATTAGTATATTAGTAAAGTTACCTTAGGCACCTGTTTATTATAAAGGAAGGTATTTAGCCCTATTTTTTCCGTTTAAAGCTAAACTAGGGCTATAGATTTATGCTTAAGCAGGCTATTATAGAGCTTTACTATTTTTTTTGTGCTCTTAAAGTTAGGTTCCTTATCTATTGCTATTGCTTTTGCCTGTTCTCTTCTTACCTAAGCCTTATGCCTCTGCTAGATTTACTGTTTTTCCCACTTTCTCTTTAATTCCTGTCTGGCTATAAGGCTGATAGGGAGGGGGGGGGGGGCATTAAGAAACGCCTTATAGCGATTACGTTAGCGGCCTCTTCCTTAGCGTTATAGCTATAATGCTATTAAATTACAGGCCTGCCGTATCTTCTTGCCTATATTACTATCCTTAAGTCTTTAGTAAAATTATTATTTAATGTAATTAAGGTATAGATCTACTAGCAGCACTACTGCTTCTATCTCTAAGAGTATTACTAGCGTCGCCTTATATGCCCTTATAACCCGCCTTAAGCATTTATTCTGTTCCCTTATAAATGCCTTTACTACCCCCTATGCTACCCCTTCTGGCTTACTATAGGTGTGGTATATTCTAGCTCTATAGGCTATTGTGCTTCTTATTACCTGTATATAAAGGGATCTTGCACACTTTAGTTGGCATTCCTATGTAAATATAGCCAGTGCTGTAAGCGCTAATTTCTGCTGTGACAATTTAGTATTTACCTTCTTTATATAGGTTAACTAATAAAGCTTCTAGTAAATCCAAACCCCTAGAAATCGCACTGATTATGTCGGTTATATTATTGCTCTTCTAAGTCGGATTGTTGTTATAATCGCCTGCCTCTTTCTTATAAAGTATATTAGCTTGCTCTTTTTTAGGTTAAACCTTAGCCTATATTCCTTTAACTACTCCTTATATATTCTTTAGGCTTTTTTTAGTTATATTTTTATCTCTTCTGCTGTTTTTCTATATACTATAATGTTTATATTATCTAAGAACCCTAATATTAATATTAATTCTGCTGCCACTAGTCTGTAATATAGTAGCGTAATATAAAGCAGGAAGAGGATAGGAGACGCTGGCGACCCTTGTGGAACCCCTATAGTAACTTAGATTTCCTTAGTAATACGTCTGTTAAATGCTAATTATGCTCTCCTTTTTAATATAAAGCCCTGTGCCTATCTAGCCATCTACCCTAGCAGTCCTAACTTCTTTATAGTGCGGATTAATTGTTTATAGCTAATAGTATTAAATACTCTAGTAATATCCAGCTATAGTAATAATACTATCCCCTAGTAATACCATGCCATTCTTATAACCTCTTTTAGCATGCTTAGTGCTATCTCTATTAATCTACCAGCCCTATTGCCTATCTGTATGTCTAGTAGTATATAGCCTTCCTTTGCTATAATAGTAATTCTTCTTATAATAGCTCCCTTAATTACTTTACCTATTATGTTTAATAGTAATATTGGCCTCTACCCCCCTGGTTTGCCTAACTCCTTAGGGGACTTCCTAGGTTTACATAGAACTACTACCTTTGCTTATTAGAAGGAGGCCGGATAATATCCTAAGCTATAGCAAGCATTTGCAAGGCGTGTTAAACACGATATTAGGGCTGCTCTATATAGCTTAAGAAAACCTGTTAGTAGCTTATCCGGTCCTAGGGCTTTCTAACTTACTATATTCTTTATAACCTCTTTAATTTTCTTCTCTATAAACACAGGAACTGCCTAATTATTATTATAGTATCTTATCCCCTCCTCTGCCTCTAAACCTAAAGCCCTAGCTATAAATAAAGGGAAGAACCTCTTTATAAATGCCCTTGCCTTACCCTTATATATAACCTTTACTATTTTCTCCCTGCTGTTATCTCCTAGCCGGGTTAATAGTAGGACCTGCTACCTTTTAGGAGGAAGTCCACTCTATAGCCAGGCCTAATGCTTTAGGGTTTAAAGACTCCCTTTAGACCTAGATAACTTATTAACTACCTATTGCTAGCTACTTCTCTTCTCCTTTAAGATAATATGATCCTGTTTTTTTATAGCTTCTGTTAAGGCCTGCTATGCTTCCTGCGTCTGTTATTACTACTACTGCCTATTAGCATATCTTGCCTTTGCTATTATATCCCTTACCCTTTTATTCTACTAAGGCTGTGGTTTATTATGCCCTTAAGGTTGCTTAGGTGCTGCTGTATTAGCTATCTCTATAAGCTGTTAGGTAAGCTATTACACATAATTATTAATTTCTTGCCGGTTGCACAGCAGAAGCTCTAACCCCTTCTTTTTAAGCCTGTTTAAAGCCTTTGCTATAATAAGGTTCTTGTTTGCTGTCCTCTAACCCCGGACTAACCCTAGGCTATTGCTTAATTTCTTGTTTATCCTAATACTAATAAGCTAGGGTATATGGTCAGATTTAGTGATTTCCACTGGCCTAATGAATTTAACACTAACGTCGTGGGTAGTTTACGTATAGTTAATAGTGCTATCCCTGCTACTATGTTCTCTCCTTATTACTTCCCTAAACGGCATAGCTAGGCCGAGTTACTACCTTATTATAAATTCTAATATCTTATTATGCCCTAGAGATATTTAGCTGAATCTGTTCCATAAGGGGTAATGTTAGTTAAAGTCCCCTATAAACACACTCCAGCCCTTTGCCTAGGTATTAGCAAAGTGTTGTAAAGGCGTCTGCTACTCCCTTTTATAAGCTAGGGAATAAATGTTATATATCTCTACTCTATATAGCTTAATACTATATTAATCCTCCCTCCTCCCTATAGTTTAAAGTCCTGTCTTAACCTTTTAGTGTATATAAATCGCTATTCTTCTGCTATATATTACTAATATATAGTGTCCCTAAGATAGATTTAGCAGTATACTATTATAGCCTTCTGGTTTCTGGATAGCTATTACCTTAGAGCTAACATTATGCCCTAATGCTAGATATACTAGATTGCTTTTCTTCTGTATATTCTAGTATATAACCTTAATTATATACTTTATTATGTGCTTTAGAGCACCCTGGTTAGGCTGGCTCTGGTATTGTTTAGCCCTTTAGTTAGCTATAAAAAGGCTAGTATTATGTCTTCCTCTGCTAGTCTCTGTTGTCCTAATCTTAGCTTATAGGTTTGTCTTATAAAAGGGCCTCTTAGTTATATGCTCCTTTCTCTTAGCTACCTCTCTGTTAGTCCCCTGGTTTCTTCTCCCTAATAACCCTTGCCTGTAATAGCCATTGCGACCTCCGACCGATAGTTATGGAAGAACAGCGGCCTTATAGCATAAGCCTCCCTGGCCTGCTACTATCTCTTATTGCTTACTAAGCATAGTTAAGACTATACTAGATATGCCCCTGTATAATTTAGGCATCTCTTCTGTACTTTACCTATTAATATTAGGTAAGTCCTCTCTCCCTTAGGGTATTTTCTAGTAGCATACCTACTATATCTTGCTTTCTCCTTACAGTATCTGGCAATATATTTAATCTTATAGTAGTTATAATATTGCTTTAGGTAGATTATCTTATTATATAGCTTAGCGTTAAAAATCTCTGCTTAGTATACTATTTCCCTATAGCATAGTCGGTTCGCTGCCTTAGTGCCCTTAACACTAACTACTAATAGTGCCCTTATTGCTATTCCTCTTAGCTTCTATACTATTATCTTTGCCATATTTAATCCATTCTCCTTTTTAATATTCTTCCTTATATCCTTAATTGTAATGTGGTTTGTTAATTATATTAGGAATCCCTTAATAATTATACTAAACATCTTCCTGTTTACTTCTGCTTTAGGTCTAAAGGCAACTCCTACTTAGGCTGTGTTTTCCTTTTATTTCCTTCTTACTTCTATAAATATAATAACTATGTCTTTACTTTATAATTAGCGTGCTGCTACTGCCTTCTTTATACTAATAGCGCTGTTTACTACCTTTATAATCTCTCTTAGTAATCTGTTTCTAACTGCCTTACTAATAGTGCTTCCCTTTACTAATACTTCCTAGTAATAGTAGGCTGGTATCGCCATACCCTCTATTTAGGCTAAAGGTATTATTATATTCTGCCCTATAACTCTATAAGCTGTAATATTTACCTAAGTCCCCCTAACTACTAATCTAGTCCTATAAACAGCCTTTATTACCTCCTTAACCGCCTTCTTAACCATGGTTTCTACTCTACTGCTAACTGCTTTTATAATTAAGGCCTATAGGCCTCCTGTATTAGTTCTTACTTAGGCTATCTTCCCTCCTGCATTTATAGTAATTTATGTAAAAGTTCTAATAAAAGCCTATACTTCTGTTATTTCTGCCTTTAGAATAACTTTTATTATTAATTTCTTTAGTAATTTTATTTTATTCTTTAGTTTTTCTTATACTATTATTACTCTAGGATTCTCTCCTTAATATTATATTTCTTCCTAGGTAGTGCCTTATTCTTTATTAGTTATAAATCTATATAAAAATTTATTAATTATTATACCTCTTATACTGCTTACTCCCCTTATGTAATATACTATTGCTAGAGGGGGTAATTAATAATAAGGAATCCGATTCTGTGCTTCTTTTTTGTTTTAGGCGTAATACCGCGTCGTATCCGCGGTGTTCCGTATTTTTATCGTCTTTTCTCTTAGAATATATATAAATAGATTATTAGACTTTACCCCCCCCCTTACACTTATGCTGCAGCATACTTGTAACCTGCGCGTTACTATCAGTTAATTTTATAAAAGCTTTTTTAAATAATATCCTAAAGGAATTAATTTATATATAAATTTTAAAGGGCTTTATTAAATTTTTAAAGGCTAACTATATTATAGCTAATATAGCTAAGAAGTATAGTTATAAGGCTTTTAAAAATTAAGTGATTATACTAAGGAAGTTTTTATATAATCTTAAATAAAGCTTTAAAGAGTAATAAAAAGTACTAACTTTTATACTTAAGTCTTTTAAATTTAGTTCTCTTATATTAAACCTAGTTATATTTAGTAACTAATTTACTAAGACTTTTATTATTACTTATATTAATAACTATCTTTTTATAAGGCCTAACCTACCTTATATTTAAAGACTTAAAAAGATAATATATAAGACCTATTTTATAAAAGATAAAGAGCTAGTAGAATTTTTTCTAAGGGTCTAAATTATTTATAATAAAAGGAATAAAATCATAACAATTTACTAATTTTAATATATTATAAAAGCCTTAAAAAGGTTTAATTTATTAAACTATAAACCTATTATAATTTTTATATAGCTTAGGACTTTAAACTCCTAGCTTTTTAAGCTTTTTATAGCTAAGGAAATTAAACTTTATTAGAGTATTATAAGTATTATAATATACCTTATACTGCTTATAGGACTAGATATAGTATTTATTTTATAATAGCTATTAATATTACTAGCCTTACCCTATATGAAGTACTTAAATACAGCTAAAAGCTTACTTAAGTACTTATTTAATACTTAAAATTTAGTTATTATTTATAAGAGCCTTACTTTTAAAGTTAGTAAATCTAGTATTTTAAATATACTACTTAGATTTTATAATAATAATTTTATAAGTAATAAAAAATCCTTAAAATTAACTTATACTTATTTATATAAGTTAGCTAAGGCCTTTATTAGCTAAAAATCTAAGAAAGCCTTAATAATAGCTTTATTTACTATTAAGGCTAAATTTAATATAATTTATAAAGCTTTTTAGAAATTAAAGTAGCTAGAAGAGATCTTTATAAAGCTTAAAATACCTTTAAACCCTCTTATTTAGTTATTTTATAATAACTAAGAAGCTATTAAAATAGCTTACAATTCTACCTTATATAGCTATATAAAGTATACCCTTCTTAAATTCTACTATAACTAGTAACTTATATCTTTTAAATTAGTAAAAATCTAATATCTTAATATAAAAAAAATACTAGTAAATAGATTAACTAAGCCTTTAATAAATCTGATTTATAAGGCTTTTATATAGCTTATAAGGCTAAAATCCCTATAAAAGATCTCTATATAATTAGTTATTATTTCCTTTAAAAAGTAACTTAAAAAGTTACTAAAAATATTTGTTGGTAACGCTCAGGTTACAGGTATGCTGCAGCACAACCGTAAGGGGGGGGTTTAATAATTAATTCATCTATGTCTGTAAGAGGGGAAAAAGCAGGCTATAATGCAGAGGTATAGTGTTATAGCTACGTTACAGCCCTAGGTTACATAACCTATAATCCAGCCAATTAGGGTGTATGCATTCTATGTGCAACCTTAATTCCTAGTTAATATGGCGTATCCCTTCCATCATCTATATAAGCAATTCTAACACTTGTAAATTCTCTCTTTATTAAAGAAAAAGAGAAATTGCTTTAAAAATACATAAAATGCCCTAATAATCAGATATTAACAAATAAGTAATAAAGCGAAAAACATCCTTTAAATAAATAACTTTTGTTAGTCTAGGCCGAATGGTTATAAAGGCAAAGAGTGTTATGGGGGGGGGGCTAAAGGGTGTAATTCCCGCGTTTAATCCTACTAAATTAGGCATTTATAATCGTGTTTGAATTTATTAAATTTAAACTCTTTACTGGGCGCTTAATTTGTTATTAAATTTGGTAGGGAATTAGGACTTTTCTAATCTTTGGCGGCTCTGGCGGCGGCTCCTGCAGCAATTCTTGTAATAGGTCTTTTAACCTATTCTTCTATATAAATTTAGACTTCATTTCTCGTTACAAAGGTCTTAAGAGCTTTGTTTAGTAAAGCTTTTATCATCATATCTATAGGATTATTATTACTATTAATCTATTGTATCTTAGCTACTTCCCTTTTCTTATATAACTGTCTTAAAGCTATAATATTAATTATTAGCCTCTTTTCCTTTATTATTCCTAGCTTAATAATATATTTATATAGCAAGAAAGAGTTAGTGCATATTATTATTAGAACCTTTAGCTTGTTTAATTAGTTAGTGATAATATTTAGAGTAGTGCTTATTATATAGGTAATGTTAACACCTTAAACCATTCTATATAGCTTAGAAGCTAATGCACTTCTCGTGACTCTTTTAGATTTTATTAAGCTATATGTTATAATATTTCCTCTGAGGGTAAATTTAGAGGTATTGTTATCCTTCCTTTTATTGCCTAGGATGATTATATAGCCTAGTTAAGAGCTGAGGTCTTTATTATTTGCAAAAGAACCATTAATAAAAACATAAAAAGCAGCGTTTTCTAGTAAGAGAGATATATATTAAAGTCCATGGTCTTAATTGTTAATTTGCTATTAAAGTCTTTTATTAAGCCTTAAAACATTGTTAGATCCTAGATATTAAACTTAGGCAGTAATAGAAAGATTGTAAGATGCTTTAGGTTAACATATTAGAGTAATATATGCTCCTTATGCTTACTGTTCAACATATTTCGCTTAGTTAGTTAGGTTATTAACTTATAATAGCTTCCTTCCTTATGCCTTTTATTATAAAAAGAAGGTGTTATTATCGACTTTGCTTAAAATGCAACTGTTAAACATTAATAGTATTAAAATTGTTAACCTCTCTTTTGGCTTTGCAAGGAATTTGGCGTTTTTTAACTTAACCTCTTTATAATTGAAAAACTTAGCATTGCTAAGTCCTAAGGTATTATTAGTTTACATTCTAATAATTCTAAAACACAAGCTTTTGCTAGAAGAAATAAGAAAATAAGGGTTATATATAGAGGTTATTATCTATAGTCTCTAATAATAATAATTGAAATACGTTAACCACTAATATATGCTAGCCTCTGCTATTCCGTATAGCGGCTTAATTATAACTATAATAACGTTTAGTAGGTAAAGGTATGCAATCTGCACGGGAAGCTTTATAAGAATTATGCAATTAAGCTTTGTCTATAACTGTACGTATGCTTAGGTAATATCCCTTAGCTAAACCGTAATGCCTTTCTTTTTTAATAAGGAAGCAAGGGTAACAATAAGCCTTTAACTAGCTCTTTAAATTATTAGGGACTGTATAAGAATAACCTCTTTCCCACGGTTGCTATGGCCTTAGATAATATATTATAACTTTTTATATAAGGAGTTAGTTGCCTTACCTTTAACTTCTCTTACTATTTATAAGCTAAAGAGTCTTTTGCCTCCATGCCTTTACAGGTTGAATTTTATAAATTCAAACACATTCCTTACTAGTAAAGCATTAATCTTTACTTTGTTAGAGAGTTTAAAAGGTTCTCTGGGTATATTGATTTTTCCTTGTATGCAGAGGTTAATTATAAGTTAAAAATTGGCCTTTTCTTTCTTAGTAAGAAAAGCCTCTGCTTAAGGGTGTTTCTAGGGTCTTTTACGTCCTCTTTATAGTAGAGTTATTAGGTTATTAAGGGGGTTCTTATAATTTTTATTACCTTAAACCAGGTCTTCCTTATAAACTAGGTTTTCCTTATAAGAAGATTCCACCTTTAGTAAGGTTATATATAGTTTAATAACTATAGACTAAAACTTTATAAGGCTATAAGGCATCTTAATAATATAAGTCTTTCCTTTTATTAAGAGAAGCTTATAGGGGCTAGTTTATCTGCCTTTTTTATAATAAACTTATATATTAAAATTTAAGAGAAAAGTATGTATAAGCAGGGTTATTAGGCCGTTATAGGTATTAAGAGCATTGTGGACTTAGTGCCTTATAAGACTGCACCTTGCTTTATTTATTACTTTTTAAAGTGTCTTAGCTCTTTAGGTAACTATAAAGCTTAGGGGGGAATTATTTGTTATCCTTAAATAAGTTCTAAAGACTAAGAGGGTAGGAATAAGGCCATTTAGACCAGCAGAGTTATTAACTGCTTTAACAGCTATTTATAGTATTTGCTCTTTTAGGAGAAGACCGTTAGCTTTAGTCTTAATAATATTATATGCTCTGCAAAGAGGGGCATAATATTGCTTAAGTTTTCTAATACTATTATAAGCCTTAACAGGAACTTTATTAATATTAATTAATAATAGTTAAGCTAAATGCCTAAATTTACTAAAAGCGAAATTCCTTCTAGCATTATAGACTATTTAGTCTAGAGGTCTAAGATATGTATTAATCTAGCACTCTTTAAGGGCATTCTAGATATCTTAAGCTTTTTATTATTAGGGTCTAAGAAAGCAGGCAGCTTAAAATAATATTACTAAATCTATAATATATAAGACCGGCTTCTTATTAATTTATATAATATTAATAAGGACCTTATAGTTAAATTCAAGATTATCTTTAAGAGTGAATTTAAATCTACTTAGAGCTTTTGTGTTTATTTGGTATTAATGGCAAGCATATGTAATTCTTCCTATGTTAGCCTTGTTAAATTCTTTACCAGCCCTGGTAAGAAGGTTATTTAATTAGTTAATTAACGGATAACTAAATCAATAATAAAGTTAATAAATCTTAGTTTTAGAAAGCATAAAGATAGCAGGTTCTTAAGAACTAGCTGTCTACTAAGAATATTCTTATTTCCTAATAATAAGTACTTTCTTATCTCCTTAAATTAGAAGATTCTTAAGATTGTTAAGTTTAACACTTATTTTATTTATATTTATAATAAAATATAAAAACAGTATAATACTATTAAGCATATAAAAAGGTATTATGCTAAAGATTATTAAAAGCTTTAAAATACTAGTAGAAGTTGCAGTACCGGCTTTAAAGGTAATGGTCTTTTAGTTAGAAGAATGCTTAATTATAAGGTTCTTTATAATCTTTATTAGAGCGTTAACTTAGCCTTAGCTAGCAGTTGAAATTCCTAATGCTTCTGTATCTAGGAGTATGCTGTGGAATGTATCTGCTATATATCTTATATCTATAAGATACATATGTTATTTAGGTTATTTATTAGTATTATAGTTATAGGGGTCTTTAAGAAATAAGGTATGTTTAAAAGCATTATCCTATAAGAAGTTTACAGTTAATTAAGAAAAGAGTAGGGGATTTAGTGCTTGTATAAAGAATGTTATAAAGGAGAGAGTATCACAAGCCTTTTCATTGTCTGGTTTCTCTTTTTTATTAGTAGTGAGGAAAGCGGCATTCTAAGCGGCTTTTTTGTGTTTATTCTCACTGCTATTATTAGTAGTAGTAAGTTAGGCTATTTTGCCTTTATAGGCCTATAGGAATACATAGTATTGGCGTTTAAAGGGTGGTTTCTGGTGTTTTCTGTTATTCTACTAAGTTGCTTTTACTTTCTTTTACTTAGAGGCAGAATGATTAGTTAACTAACATCCTTCTTTATAGTATATAAAGCATTTCTTTAAGCTTACTCTAGCTTAAGGTTTTTCATAATATATAGCTTGTAAATAGCGTTAGTCTGTGAACATTACTATATTAGTGTTTTAGTCTGTAGACTAGGCAATAAGGGCATTATTATTAGTAGTTGTTTATAACTAACTTATAGAGGTTGGTAGTATATCCATTACTAAGAGGTAATTTTAAAGATTACTAACAAATCCTTTAAAGGTTAGCATATTCCTAAATTTAGCATTGTAGAAATTGTTGTTGTTTTCTATTGCTTGTTATACTTAATAAAGAAGGATTGTATCTTACTTAAAAGGGTTATAAAGGCTATTAAATATCTTTTAAGTTAGTTAAGAAGAATTTCTAAGCATTCTGACTTATTCTTTATTAGATATTTTATAATGATATAGCAAAGGCGTAAATCAGCAAATTGTGTTTTATAGAAGCTCTTATTCTTAGGTGTTTTAAAGTGATTCCTAACGTTCTAAGTTATATCTTTAAATGGGATTGTCTTTGCTCTAAAGTATTTAAGAAAGTATATATAGGCTTTACCTTAAAGTATAATAAGGAAAGCTTTTAAGTAAAGTAAGGGGGAAACTCCTGCTTAAGAACATTTCTCTTTAAAATATAGTAACTTCTTGTTAATAAAGTTATATACTTCTCTAGAATATTATTCTTCTTTTTAGTAAAGTCTCTTAAGAATATTAAGGGCTTTTCGATTACTATTAGAAAGTATTCTAGTTAGGGTTTATAGTTCTAGGGGAGGGTCTTTGGTTAAATAAAAATCTTTATTATTAAAGTCCTTATTATTAGAAAGTTTAAGTTGTTAAATCTCTTCTCCTTTCCTAGTTGCTTTTTCTGGCAAAGGTTTATATTCCGTATTAGGGTTAATATTTAAGATATTAATAAGATCTTTAGAGACATTTAATCTCGATCCTCTGGCTATTTTAACACTATTGTCATTAAGGTAATTATAAAGGGTATACTTAAGGTTATTATTAATTTTATTAAAAGTATCCTTAGTTTAATTTTTATAGTCCTGCTAAAAGTTAATAAGGAGATTACGCCCTTTTCCTTTATTAAGAATGTAGTAGTTAATTGTATATATAATATGGTTATTAATCTGTTATTTAGTAGCTGTATTAACATTAATATTATTAACTAACTTAGTTTAATTTAAGAATAAAATTAGATAGTACTTATAAAGTTTTTAGGGAAGGGTGCTCTTTAAAAGTTCTCTTTTATAAATATCCTTTTAAAGCTGTTTATTAAAATCATTTATTTTTCCTTAGCTTAATGATATTTTAGTGTTTTTAGGTTAAGCTTTATGTTTAGTGCTAATTAAAGCAGTTAGCATTAGTTCTCTGTAAATAATAGTAAAAATCTGGTTTTAATTGTAAATAAGTAATAATTAATAATAAGAGAGAAAATCCACAAGAAATAAGTCTTCTTATTATTATAGACAATTTAACAGTTAATAATTAAAGAAATAATCCTTTAGTTAGTATAACATTAGAATTTCTTATAGTTATATAAGTAAAAGCGTTTAAACGAGTCTCTTCTGTATATAACCTAATAAATCTATAGTTATTAGCAACTACTAATCAGTGTTAGTAATGCTTAGGTTACAGGTATGCTATAGCATAACCATAAGGGGGGGGTTTAATAATTAATTCATTTATATCTGCAAGAGGGGAAGAAGTAGGCTATAATGCAGAGGTATAGTGTTATAGCAACGTTATAGCCCTAGGTCACATAACCTGTAATCCAGCTAATTAAGGTGCATGCATTCTGTATGCGACCCATAATTCCTGGTTAATACGGCGTATCCCTTCCATTATCCATACGAGCGATTCCGACAATATTAAAATATTTAAATATTTATAAAAATAAAACCCTTTGCCTTTAATAGGCCTGTTTATAATAAATTCATATGCTAATAACAGCGTTTTTTTAACTACCCTATAGCCCTAAAGCTAGGCTATATTTTATTAATTTATAAAGTTTAGTTTATATTTATTTGGATTTATAGTTAATGTTTAGTTGTAAATTTTCCCTAGGCTAATTCCTAAGGCTTTTTCAAAGGGGGTGTTATAATATATAGTAAAATACATAATATATTTTACACTTCAGTGGTTAAATATAAGGTATTTTTAAATAGGTAATTAAACCTACTTTTAAATATAAGGTTAATAACCTATAGCTAAAAGGTAGCATATTATAGCTTATTACTAGCTAGTAATAGTTATAAAATATATAAAAATAATAGAATTTCACTAATTAATTATTACCTAGTAGCTATTACTAATTATAGTAAAATATAACTAATAGGTTAGCAGCTAGTATAAGAATAATTACTAAAGGGTTAAATTCTTATTATTTTATAACAAATTTTACTAATTTTAAATCTAGAAAAGTAGGGGTATTTTTTAACTAACTTCTTAGTTAGGAAATTAAATTACCTTGTATATTATATTAATTTATAAATATGTTAATAACTCAAGGTTTATAAAAAGTCTTAAAAATAGTATTAAAAAGAGAGAATTTAAGGCTTTTAATTAATATAATAAAAGTTTTTTAGGTTTTTCAAGGTTTTATAATTAGAAATTTTATAGATATATTAGTATTTAGTTTATTAGGCTATAAGTTAATTTTTTTATTTTACTATAGATTTAATTTTTATAAAAAAAATTACAGTACTAAAAGCCCCTTTAGTAGCTTACTTTCTTTAAAAAGGTTAATAAGTATATAAGAAAACTATATATATTCCTTACTAGACTATTGCTAGCTATTACTACTTATTAGATTCTAAATTCTATAATAAATCTATAAAAATTGCTATATTATGCCCTATAGGTCCGGTATAAACTTCCACCATTATCACTATTTTTAATACTAAGTAATAATAAAACTGTATTTTATATAATAAAATAACCTAATTACTCTATAAATAAAGATTTAAATATATTATTAGTATTAACTATAATATAAATTATAAAATCTGTAGTTAATATATAATAAGATATAAGTTTAGGTTATATATTTTATATATAAATATACTTATACTTATAGATTTATTTAAATATTAAATATCTAGACTAGTAGAAGATAATTTACTATAATATAGGTTATTTAATTACCTTAGTAAATAAAGTATAAATTATAAAGCATTACCTAAATCTTAAAATTTATATAAAAGTATTATTAATTAGTATTAAAGGTATTAAATTTAATAACTATTTTATATATTAATATATAGTCTTACTAATAAACTTTATAAAAAAATACTAAATAAATAATTAGTAATTATAATATTTACTAGAAAAGTTTTCTTAGTTATATTATTAAGGGTATATAACAACCATCTAGGAATTACAGAACACCGCGGATACGACGCGGTATTATGCCTAAAACAAAAAAGAAGCACAGAATTAGATTCCTTATTATTAATTACCTCCCTTAGCAATAGCACATTGCGCAAGGGGAGTAAGCAGTGCAAGGGGTGTAATAATTAACAAATTTTCATATAAATTTATAACTAATAAAGGATAAGGCACTACCTAGGAAGAAACATAATATTAAGAAGAGAATCCTAAAGTAATAGCAGTATAGGAAAAACTAAAGAATAAAATAAAATCACTAAAGGAATTAATAATAAAAGTTATTTTAAAGGTAGAAATAATAAAAGTATAGGCTTTTATTAGAACTTTTATATAAATTACTATAGATATAGGAGGGGAGATAGCCTAAGCAAGAACTAACACAGGAGGCCTATAGGCCTTAATTATAAAAGCAGTTAATAGCAAAGTAGAAACCATAGTTAAGAAGGCAGTTAAAGAGGTAATAAAGGCTGTTTATAGGACTAGATTAGTGGTTAGGGGGACTTAAGCAAATATTACAGCTTATAGAGTTATAGGGTAGAATATAATAATACCTTTAGCCTAAACAGAGGGTATGGCAATACCAGCCCACTATTACTAGAAAGCACTAGTAAAGGGAAGCACTATTAGTAAGGCAGTTAGGAACAGATTATTAGGAGAGATTATAAAGGCAGTAAACAGCACTATTAGTATAGAGGAGGCAGTAGCAGCATACTAATTATAAAGTAGAGATATAGTTATTATATTTACAAAAGCAGGGAGGAAATAAAAGGAAAACACAGCCTAGGTGGGAGTTGCCTTTAGACCTAAGGCGGAAGTAAACAGAAAGATGTTTAGTGTAATTATTAAGGGATTCCTAATATAATTAATAAACCACATTATAATTAAGAATATAAGGAAGAACATTAAAAAGGAGAATAGATTAAATATAGCAAAGATAACGGTACGGAAGCCAAGAGGAACAGCAATAAGGGCACTATTAGTAGTTAGTATTAAGGGTACTAAGGCAGCAAACTAACTATGCTATAGGGAAATAGTATACTAAGCAGAGATTTTTAACGCTAAGCTATATAATAAGATAATCCACCTAAAGCAATATTATAACTACTATAAGATTAGATATATTACTAGATATTATAAAGAGAAAGCAAGATACAGCAGGTATACTGCTGGAAAACACCCTAAGGAAGAGAGGACTTGCCTGACGTTAACAGGCAAGGTACAGGAGAGATGCCTAAATTATACAAGGGCATATCTAGTATAGTCTTAACTATACTTAGTAAGCAATAAGAGATAGCAGCAGGCTAGGGAGGCTTATGCTATAAGGCCGCTGTTCTTCTACAACTATTAGTTAGAGGTCGTAACAGCTACTACAGGCAAGGGCTATTAAGGAGAAGAAACCGGGGGACTAATAGAGAGGCAGCTAAAAGGAAGGAGTATATAACTAAGGGGCCCTTTTATAAGACAAACCTACAAGCTAAGATTAAGACAATAGAGACTAGCAGAGGAAGGCACAATGCTAGCCTTTTTATAGCCAACTAAAGGGCTAAACAATACCAGAGCCAGCCTAACTAGGGTGCTCTAAAGCATACAATAGAGTACATAATTAAGGTTATATACTGGAATACACAGAAGAAAAGCAATTTAGTACATCTGGCGTTAGGGCATAATATTAGCCCTAAGGTAATAGCCATCTAGAAACTAGGAGGCTATAATAGTATACTGCTAAATCCATCTTAGGGACACTATATATTAGTAATATATAGCAGAAGAATAGTAATTTATATATACTAAAAGGTTAAGACAGGACTTTAGACTATAGGGAGGGAGGAGAATTAGTATAGTATTAAGCTATATAAAGTAGAGATATATAATATTTACTCCCTGGCTTATAAAAGGGAGTAGCAGACGCCTTTATAACACTTTGCTAATACCTAGGCAAAGGGCTAGAGTGTGTTCATAGGGGACTTTAACTAATATCACCCCTTATAGGATAGATTTAGCCGAATATCTCCGGGGCATAATAAGATATTAGAATTTATAATAAGGTGGCAACTCGGCCTAGCTATGCTGTTTAGGGAAGTAATAAGAAGAGAATATAATAGCAGGGACAGCACTATTAACTATGCGTGGACCACCTATGACGTTAGTATTGAATTTATTAGGCCAGTAGAAATCGCCGGATCCGACCATATACCCTAGCTTATTAGCATTAGGATAAATAAGGAATTAAGCAACAGCCTAGGGTTAGTCCAGGGTTAGAGGACAGCAGATAAGAACCTTATTATAGCAGAGGCTTTAAACAGGCTTAAAAAGAAGGGGTTAGAGCTTCCGCTATATAACTAGTAAGAAATTAATAACTATACACAGTGGCTTACCTAACAGCTTATAGAAATAGCTAATACAGCAGCACCTAAGCAACCTTAAGGGCATAGTAAACCACAGCCTTAGTAAAATAAAAGGGTAAGGGATGTAATAGCAAAGGCAAGACATGCTAATAAGCAGTAGCAGTAATAACGGACACAGGAAGCATAGCAGGCCTTAACAGAAGCTATAAAAAAACAGGATTATGTTATCTTAAAGAAAAAAAAAGTAGCTAGTAATAGGCAGTTAGTAAGTTATTCAGGTCTAAAGGGAGTCTTTAGACCCTAGAGTATTAGGCCCAGCTATAGAGTGGACTTTCTCCTAAAAGGCAACAGGTCTTACCACTAACCTAGCTAGGAGATAATAGTAGGGAGGAGATAATAAAGGTTATACATAAGGGTAAGGCAAGGGTATTTATAGAGAGGTTCTTCCTTCTATCCATAGCTAGGGCTTTAGGTCTAGAGGCAAAGGAGGGGATAAGATACTATAATAATAATTAGGCAGTTCCTGTGTTTATAGAGGAGGAAATTAAAGAGGTTATAAAGAATATAGCAAGTTAAAAAGCCCTAGGACTGGACGAGCTGCTAACAGGTTTCCTTAAGCTATATAGAGCAGCCTTAATATTATGTTTAACACGCCTTATAAATGCTTGCTATAGCTTAGGATATTATCCGGCCTTCTTCTAATAAGCAAAGGTAATAGTTCTATGTAAACCTAGGAAGTCCCCTAAGGAGTTAAGCAAACTAGGGGGGTAGAGGCTAATATTACTGTTAAACACAATAGGCAAAGTAATTAAGGGAGCTATTATAAGGAGAATTACTATTACAGTAAAGGAAGGCTATATACTGCTAGACATGCAAATAGGCAACAGGGCTAGTAAATTAATAGAGATAGCACTAAGTATACTAAAAGAGGTTGTAAGAACAGCATGGTATTACTAGGGGATAGTATTATTACTATAGCTAGATATTACTAGAGCATTTAATACTATTAGCTATAAACGATTAATCTACACTATAAAGGAGTTAGGACTGCTAGGGTAGATGGCCAGATAGGCACAGGGCTTTACATTAGAAAGGAGAGCACAATTAGTGTTTAACAGACATATTACTAAGGAAATCTAAGTTACTGCAGGGGTTCCGCAAGGGTTACTAGTGTCTTTTATTCTCTTCCTACTCTATATTACGCTACTATATTAAAGACTAGCGGCAGCGGAATTAATATTAATATTAGGGTTCTTAGATAATACAAATATTATAGTATATAGAAAAACGGCAGAGAAGATAAAAGTATAACTAGAAAGAGCCTAGAGAATATATAAGAAGTGGTTAAAGGAGTATAAGCTAAGGTTTAACCTAGAAAAGAGTAAGCTAATACACTTTATAAGAAAGAGGCAGGCAATTATAATAATAATCCGACTTAAAAGAGTAATAATATAACTAATATAATCAGTGCAATTCCTAGGGGTTTGGATTTACCGGAAGCTTCGTTAGTTAACCTACATAAAGAAGGTAAATGCTAAATTATTACAGCAGAAATTAGCGCTCACAGCGCTAGCTATATTTACGTAGGGATGCTAACTAAAGTGTACAAGATCCCTTTATATATAGGTAATATAAAGCACAATAGCCTATAAAGCTAGAATATACTACACCCGTAGCAAGCTAGAAGGGGTAGCATAGGGGGTAATAAAGGCATTTATAAGGGAACAGAATAAATGCTTAAGGCGGGTTATAGGGGCATATAAGGCAATGCTAGTAATACTCTTAGAGATAAAAGCAGTAGTACTACTAGTAAATCTGTACCTTAATTATATTAAATAATAATTCCACTAAAGACTTAAGGATAGTAGCATAGGCAAGAAGATACAGCAGGCTTGTAATTTAATAGCATTACAGCTATAATGCTAAGGAAGAGGCCGCTAACGTAATTGCTATAAGGCGTTTTCTAATGCCCCCCCCCCCCTCCCTAGCAGCCTTATAGCTAGACAGAAATTAGAGAGGGAGTGGGAAAAACAGTAGATCTAGCAGAGGCATAAGGCTTAGGTAAGAAGAGAACAGGCAAAAGTAATAGCAATAGATAAGGAACCTAACTTTAAGAGTATAAAAAAGATAGCAAAGCTTTATAATAGCTTGCTTAAGCATAAATCTACAGCCCTAGTTTAGCTTTAAACGGAAAAAATAGGGCTAAATGCCTTCCTTTATAATAAATAAGTGCCTAAGGTAACTTTACTAATATGCTAATACTAGGGAGGAAACAAGGATATTTACTACCTTATCCTGTCATGCCTAGAATATAACTATTTAAGACCGATTCTAGTAGTGCTTATAATAAGAAATCCACAGGAACTTAGGGCAGCGCTTAACAACAAGAAGCTAGCACTAAATATCATAAAGTAGGTGCTTTTAACTAGGTAACTTTAGTAGTACAGGTTGGCAGAGGAGCTTAGTAAGGCATAGTAAATACATAATAATAAGGCTAAGAAAGGGACCAGAGGTAATAAAAATAATAAGATAGAGGAGGAAGAGCCAGACTAGGAGGGGAGGTGCTTATAGGGGGTTTTTACTAATATACTAACCTTTTATATAAAGTATAACTATACTTCTATTATTATCTGTAGTTCTGGGGAACTAGCAGATATCTTATACTAATGGTTAGAAATAATAAAGACTCTATATCAGAGGCTTAGCAGGAGCTATATAGAAGAATATAGGTTTTCTCCCCTATCTTAGGGTTTTTCCTATATTAAGAAGTTAGTTAATGAACTAGTTAGTGGCTCTAGCTACCTAGCGTACATGAATAATATTAAGGGTATATTTATTACTTAGTATAAATTATATAATTCTAAAGTAAATAAATATTATAACTAGTATAAGGCAGACTATAATAAGTAGTTATAAAAATATTACTATACCTATAGCTAGCTAGTATATATATTAAAAACTAGATTTACTAGTTAAAGTAATAAAATTAATAGTAATTTTACTAAAATAAATAATAATAGTACTAATAGTTTATTATTTAATAAGATATAATTAAGCTATTTTTAAACTAAAGCTAACTTAATTCTTAGGAATTTATATAGTAATTATAAATAATATAACTTGTTATATTCTGGTTAAAAATCCAACTAAATATCCTATAATTATTAACTATAACCAGGAATTAGAACGATTTAAATCCATGGATCTAGTAGTAATAACATGTTTAATTAATACTAAAAATGCTTTATTAGCAGTAGCAATGGCAATGGTTACGGAACCACATCAGGACACACGATTATTGTTAACAGATGTCACAACACGTGACCCATGTTATATAGCTCCACAACAATTAGCATAGCAATGGAACCACAACTTACTCCTCTACTTTTCACATAGACCCAATCCCATGACACCTGCGCATGTCTGCGTTTCCACAGTAATGCACTTTTCTTAATATTAAATGCCCCTGTGCTAATACCATTATACTCTCTTGTTTCCAGTGGCTTAAAATCACGCCTTGTCACGCCTAGATGTCTCTTCACAACGATCATATTTCCGACGATGCGAGGGGATCCATTGAAGTTGAAGGTGGCGAGCAACTTCGCATAATGAAAGACAATTTTGCCGACGAGCATATTGGCTCCGAGTTCGACGTATCGGAAGCAGGCGAGCAATTTGCACTCCAACATATTCAAACCCTTACGGCCTATCTCTCCAACTTTCAAGAAGAGTGAGATTATGGCACCTAACTTATCAACTGTCTTTATTCAAACGGTGCTAAAATTCGTTAAAGCGGTGAAGAACTGGCTGCAGGATTTCAGCGCATTCCCAATCGACGAATGCTACCTGACTATTTTGACGTCATTAGTGATCCGGTCGCATTCAGTACAATCCGTGTAAGTTGTCATCCTTAGGTAGTGTGTTTTTTACCAGCCCTTTAACAATTGATCCAGAGCAAAATACAAAAGAAGCAATACTTTGCGTTCTCGGAATTCGTCCAAGATGTCGCACAAATTTGTCACAATGCCCAAGTCTATAATCGCCCGTCGGCGCCAATATTCAGTGCTGCTGTTCGCCTGCGAGAAGTGTTCCGCGAAAGACTTGAAAAGCTAGCTGCAAAGGGTGAGATCTCTTATGCTGATGCTAAATTGCCAGACCTTGGAGATCTGCCTCCAGTGGAAGAGTCTCCTTCTCAGAGATCCGAAGACGAAGATGCGGCTGACGACGATGACGAGGAAGGGGAAGGGGAAGGGGAAGGGGAAGGGGAAGGGGAAGGAAACGAAGACGACGACGACTCAATGGACGGAGACAATGGGTATGGGCAGCAGGGTAGTAGACGCGGCCGTCGACACCAAATTTCCGCAGAGCTCAAAGAACGAGATGATGACCAAGACGATGATGCATACAAAAGAAGGGGTCGGCCACCCATGGTACAGACACCAATGGAGGCTCGAATATCCTCGATACTTCGCGGACTTAGGAAGCTCAAAGATCGTGAAGGTAACCTGATGGTTTCACCTTTTGAAAAGCTGCCTGATAAAGTGGCGATGGCAGGTTACTACTCAATCATCCACAATCCGATTGCTTTAGACAATATTAAAAAAAAGGCTAAACGAAAGAAATACCACAACGTGGACGAGTTACAAAGCGACATTGAACTCATGCTCGAAAACGCCAAGGCCTACAATGAAAACGACAGCGCGGTGTATTTAACGGCCTTGGAATTACAGAAGCAGTCTCGAATTCTACTGGAGCAGGAAAAAGCTAAGCCAGATGAAGACTTCAGGGACGAGGACGGGAAATTGGCATTGTCCGAAGTGCAACATGATGGACAAATATGGAGAGTGGGTGAGTTATGCAGACCACGTGTTTCTTTGTGACCACGTAGACTAACATGGACTGATTGCAACGTGCCGCAGGCGACTGGGTTCATATTCGAAATCCAAATGATCTTGCAAAGCCAATAGTCGCTCAGATCTTCAGGACTTGGCAAGATCGAGCAGGGCAGCAATGGATAAATGCGTGTTGGTATTACCGCCCGGAGCAGACAGTACATCGATACGAGAAACATTTCTTTGAACACGAAGTGGTCAAAACTGGCCAATACCGGGATCATCATACAAGTGAACTGCTCGATCGTTGCTTTGTCATGTTTGTGACTCGGTTCAACAAAGGTCGACCAAGAGGACTTCCGTCTGATAAGGAGGTTTACATCTGCGAGTCACGATATAATGAAGAGAAATTTCGATTCAATAAGATTAAAACTTGGGCAAGCTGTGTTCCCGACGAAGTGCGAGATCAGGATTACGAGATGGATTTATTTGATGCGCCTCGTCGAATGAGGAAGGTCCCGAGTCCTATTAAACATCTATTGCGTGAAGATGCAAAAGCAAGTGATGAGCTTCCTCGACCTACTTGGGGGAGTCCCAACGCTCCCCCAATTGTCGGCGCTGTACATCGACGGCCGCCCGAATCAAACGTAAGTTGGTCACATGTCCGAGCCATGCCACGAACTAGTGGGAATTGTAAAATCAACGGCATCGCGCGTGATTATCACTGCTTTGTGTAGAACTGTCAATGTTTCGCTTTTGTTTGGCGCTAATCTAGCTTCACAGGAATCTCCTCCACCGGAGCCTACGCCGCCACCGTCTTCTGTGCTATGCTTGATGGACGCAAGCTCCGAACCTGTTCCGCGCCATTCTGCGTCGTCCTTGACTTCTGACATGGGCACTGATTCTATGGCAAATAAGCACCAGCTAGGTTTTGCCGGGCCTAGTCCTGGGTCCTCATCAAACCTCGCTCAGTATGGTGTACCTTTGTTGGGCCAGTTCGGGTCAGCAACCCCTGGTCAGCTTGGTCATCACATCCATCAAACACCAGTTCCTGTCCCTCAGCCGCCTCAGGCAATGTCACAATCGCAAGTGAGTCTACGACCGATACAGTATCAGCAGCAACAGCAGGCAGGCTATGCTTCGAATTTGTTGCCCACATACTCCCACCCAAATGCTTTATACGCTCATAATCAGTCCATGGCGAACCAGCTCGCTGTGCAGTATAACCAACACCATCAATTACGGACGCCTGTACAGCTGAATGCAAACGGCACTATAGCGACAAATATATATAACCCTCCTCGACCAGCTGAGGTCTACACCCTCCCTAATAGTGTTAACGATACTCTTTACAAGAAAATCCGCCAGACATTTCAACACGACAGCGCTGGTCGAATTCTATTCTTTGCTGGACCGCCACTTGATAGGCCAGTGAAACGTATCTCGCCACAAAGCGAAGGAGTTGGACATAGTGTTAGATACCTGGCTGGCCGAAGCAGGTGGCTAGCAGATCGAGAGAAGAAGAGAAGATGGCGTAACACGTCGCAAGATGCTTCGCGCAACATAGCGTCACACAATACGGGTAGCATTCTAGAAGATGCTTCTGTAGCTGAAGCAAGTAGTGCCATGTATAAATGGTTGCAAGCATTTGACAGCCATGCAGATGAATGGCAGCAAAGAGTAGGCTTGGAGGGATGCAGGTTTTTGGCAAATAAAGAATAAATTCTGTCTTAATATAAAGCATGTAAATGCGCCGGACCTCTTAGCTTAGTATAAAAGAAAGCTTAAGTACCTGTTTGTAAAAGGTTAATAAGTACTATAACCTTTTAATAAATTTATATATTAATTAGTTATATAACTATTATTATTTAACTATACTAGTTAGTTATTATTATTAAGATACTCTAGATAGCTAGGCTACTTTCTAGTACATTATATAATAATTAATATAAGAAAAACCCTAGTGCAGGGTGGAAAACCTATATTCTTAATAAAAGGTACAGCATAGCTCTATACTAAGGTCTGCATAATCTTAGCTATAGGTATTATTACTTATCTTACCCTTTTAAGGCTATAAGTATTAATAAATATATAAAGTCATAGCTATATTATATTATATTAAAATTAGTCCTTTACGGTAGCTTTAAGCCTACTTATTAGTACCTTTAACCTCTTTTTAGCTTAAAGCTTTTAAATTCTTTCTAATTTTATTAATATTATTTATGTACGCTAGGTAGCTAGAGCCACTATCTAGTTCATTGACTAACTTCTTAATATAGGAAAAACCCTAAAATAGGGGAGAAAACCTATATTGTTTTATATAGCTCCTACTAAGCCTTTAATATAAAGTCTTTATTATTTTTAACTATTAGTATAAGATATCTACTAGTTCCCCTAAAACTACAATAATAATAAAAGTATGGTTATGCTTTATATAAAAGGTTAGTATATTAGTAAAAACCCCTTATAAGCACCTCCCCTCCTAATCTAGCTCTTTCTTTTTTATTTTATTATTTCTATTACCTTTAGTCCCTTTCTTAACCTTAATATTATATATTTACTATACCTTATAAAGCTCCTTAGCTAACCTATACTACTAAAGTTACTTAGTTAAGAGCACTTACTTTATAATATTTAGTACTAGCTTTTTATTATTAAGTGCCGCCCTAAGCTCCTATAGGTCTCTTATTATAAGCACTACTAGGATTAGCCTTAAATAGTTATATTTTAAGCAGGAAAGGATAAAATAATAAATATTCTTATTTCCTCCTTAGTATTAATATATTAGTAATATTACCTTAGGCACTTATTAGTTATAAAGGAAGGCATTTAGCCTTATTTTCTTTATTTAAAGCTATACTAAGGCTATAGATTTATACTTTAATAAGCTATTATAAAGCCTTACTACCTTTTTTATATTCTTAAAGTTAGGTTTCTTATTTACTGCTATTACTTTTGCCTATTTTCTTCTTACCTAAGCCTTATATTTCTGCTATATTTACTATTTTTTCTACTCCCTTTTTAATTCCTATTTAGCTATAAGGCTATTAGAGAAAGAGAGGGGGGTATTAAGAAACACCTTATAGTAATTATATTAGCAGCCTCTTTCTTAGTATTATAGCTATAAAGCTATTAAATTACATGCCTGTTATATCTTCTTACCTATACTAGTATCCTTAAGTCTTTAATAGAATTATTACTTAATGTAATTAAGGTATAGATTTACTAGTAGTACTATTACTTCTGTTTTTAAGAGTATTACTAGCATTACCTTATACGCCTCTATAACCTGCCTTAAGTATTTATTTTATTCCCTTATAAATGCCTTTACTACTCCCTATACTACCCCTTTTAACTTACTATAAATATAGTATATTCTAGCTCTATAAGCTATTGTGCTTTTTATTACCTATATATAAAGGAATCTTGTACACTTTAGTTAGCATCTCTATGTAAATATAGCTAGTATTATAAGTACTAACTTTTGTTATAATAATTTAGTATTTACCTTCTTTATATAAGTTAACTAATAAAGCTTTTAGTAAATCCAAATCCCTAGAAATCGCGCTAATTATGTCGGTTATATTGTTATTCTTTTAAGTTAGATTATTATTATAATTACCTATCTCTTCCTTATAAAGTATATTAGCTTGCTCTTCCTTAGGTTAAACCTTAGCCTATACTCCTTTAACTACTTTTTATATATCCTTTAGGCTCTTTCTAGTTATACTTTAGTCTTTTTTACTGTTTTTTTATATACTATAATATTTATATTAAGGGACGCAACAGCAGAGGCAAGACGTGCTAATAGGTGGTGGCGGCAACAACGGACGCAGGAAGCATAGCAGGCCTTAACGGAAGCTATAAAAAAACAGGATTATATTATCTTAAAGGAGAAGAGAAGTAGCTAGTAATAGGCAGTTAGCGAGTTATCTAGGTCTAAAGGGAGTCTTTAAACCCTAGAGCGTTAGGCCTAGCTATAGAGTGGACTTCCTTTTAAAAGGCAACAGGTCCTACTACTAACCTAGCTAAGAGATAACAGCAGGGAGAAGATAGTAAAGGTTATATATAAGGGTAAGGTAAGGGCATTTATAAAGAGGTTCTTCCCTTTATTTATAGCTAGGGCTTTAGGTCTAGAGGCAGAGAAGGGAATAAGATACTATAATAATAATCAGGTAGTTCCTGTATTTATAAAGGAGGAAATTAAAGAGGTTATAAAGAATATAATAAGTTAAAAAGCCTTAGGACTAGACAAGCTGCTAACAGGTTTCCTTAAGCTATATAAAGCGGCCTTAATATTATGTTTAACATGCCTTGTAAATGCTTACTATAGCTTAGGATATTATCCAGCCTCCTTCTAATAAGCAAAGGTAATAGTTCTATATAAACCTAGAAAGTCCCCTAAGGAGTTAGGTAGACTGGGGGGGTAGAGGCTAATATTGCTATTAAACACAATAGGTAAAGTGATTAAGGGAGCTATTATAAGGAGGATTACTATTATAGTAAAGGAAGGCTATATACTGCCGGATATGTAAATAAGCAATAGGGCTAGCAGATTAATAGAGATAGTACTAAGCATACTAAAAGAGGTTATAAGAATAGCATAGCATTACTAGGGAATAGTATTATTAATATAGCTAAATATTACTAGGGCGTTTAACACTATTAGCTATAAATAATAAATCCGCACTATAAAGGAGTTAGGACTGCTAGAGTAAATGGCCAGATAGGCACAGGGCTTTATATTAAAAAGGAGAGCATAATTAGCGTTTAATAAACGTATTACTAAGGAAATCTAAGTTACTATAAGGGTTTTGTAAGGGTCACTGGCGTCTCCTATCCTCTTTCTGCTTTATATTATACTACTATATTAAAGACTAGTAGCAGCGAAATTAACGTTAATATTAGGGTTCTTAGATAATATAAACATTATAGTATATAGAAAAACAGCAGAAAAGACAAAAGTATAACTAGAAAGAGCCTGGAGAATATGTAAGGAGTAGTTAAAGGAGTATAGGCTAAGGTTTAACCTAGGAAAGAGCAAGCTAATATACTTTATAAGGAAGAGGCAGGCGATTATAACGACAATCTAACTTAGAAGAGTAATAATACAACTAACACAATTAGCACAATTCCTAGGGGTTTGGATTCACTAGAAGCTTTGTTAGTTAACCTATATAGAGAAGGTAAATGCTAAATTATCATAGCAGAAATTAGCGCTCACGGCACTGGCTGTATTTACGTAGGGATGCCGACTAGAGTATGCGAGATCCCTTTATATATAGGTAATAAGAAGCATAATAGCCTATAGAGCTAGAATATACTACACCTACAGCAAGCTAGAAGGGGTAGTACAGGGAGTAGTAAAGGCATTTATAAGGGAACAGAATAAATACTTAAGGCAGGTTATAGGGGTATATAAGGCAACACTAGTAACACTCTTAGAGACAGAAGCAGTAGTGCTACTAGTGGATTTTTACCTTAATTATATTAAATAATGATTTTACTAAAGACTTAAGGATAGTAGTATGGGCAAGAAGATATGGCAGGCCTGTAATTTAATAGTATTATAGCTATAATGCTAAGGAAGAGGCCGCTAACGTAATTGCTATAAGGCGTTTCTTAATGCCCCCCCCCCCCTCCCTAGCAGCCTTATAGCTAGACAGGAATTAAAGAGGGAGTAGGAAAAACGGTGGATTTAGCAGAGGCATAAGGCTTAGGTAAGAAGAGGATAGGCAAAAGCAATAGTAATAAACAAGGAACCTAACTTTAAGAGCATAAAAAAGATAGTAAAGCTTTATAATAGCCTGCTTAAGTATAAATCTACAGCCCTAGTTTAGCTTTAAACGGAAAAAATAGGGCTAAATGCCTTCCTTTATAATAAATAGGTGCCTAAGGTAACTTTACTAATATGCTAATACTAGGGAGGAGATAAGGATATTTACTACCTTATCCTGTTATACCTAGAATATAACCATTTAAGACCGATTTTAGTAGTGCCTATAATAAGAGATCTGCGGGAACTTAAAGCAGCGCTTAATAATAAAAAGCTAGCACTAAATATCATAAAGTAAGTGCTTTTAACTAGGCGACTTTAGTAGTACAGGTTAGCAGAGGAGCTTGGTAAGGCGTAGCAGATATATAATAATAAGGCTAAGAAAGGGACTAAAGGCAATAGAAATAACAGGATAGAGGAGGAAGAGCCGGACTAGGAGGGGAGGTGCTTATAAGGGGTTTTTACTAACATACTAACCTTTTATATAAAGCATAACTACACTTCTGTTATTATCTGTAGTTCCAGGGAACTAGCAGATATCTTATACTAATGGTTAGAAATAATAAAGACTTTATATTAGAGGCTTAGCGGGAGCTATATAAAAGAATATAGGTTTTCTCCCCTATCTTAGGGTTTTTCCTATATTAAGAAGTTAGTTGATGAACTAGTTAGTGGCTCTAGCTACCTAGCGTACATGAATAATAATAATAATAATATTTATATTATTTAAGAACTCTAATGTTAATATTAATTCCGCTGCTATTAATCTTTAATATAGTAGTATAATATAAAGCAGGAAGAGAATAGGAAATGCTAGTAACCCTTATAAAACCCCTATAGTAACTTAGATTTCCTTAGTAATATGCTTATTAAATGCTAATTATGCTCTTCTTTTTAATATAAAGCCCTATGCCTATCTAGCCATTTACCCTAGCAGTCCTAACTCCTTTATAGTACAAATTAGTTATTTATAGCTAATAGTATTAAATGCCCTAGTAATATTTAGCTATAATAATAATACTATTCCCTAGTAATACTATGCTATCTTTATAACCTCTTTTAGCATACTTAGTGCTACCTTTATTAACCTGCTAGCCCTATTGCCTATTTATATATTTAGTAGTATATAGCCTTCCTTTACTGTAATAGTAATCCTTTTTATAATAGCTCTTTTAATTACTTTTCTTAGCATATTTAATAGTAATATTAGCCTCTACCCCTCTAGTTTACTTAACTCCTTAAGGGTTTTCCTAGGTGTTGGAATCGCTCGTCTTAAGGATGGAAGGGATGCACGATAGTAACCGGAAATTGTAGGTCATACGCACGATGTGCGTGCCCTGATTAGCTGGATTACTATGTTATATAACCTAGGGCAGTACTATGGCCACAACACCATACTTCTACATCGTCTCCCTCTTTTCCCTTTAAATAATTACAAGAATATAGACATTAGACCTTTATTACCCCCCCGTTATTACTATAGTAATTACACCCTGTAAAACTAGCACTAATTAGTGGTTATTATAACCACAGATTAGCCAGGAATTAACAGAAGAGACGAACTTCTAATATAATGTACTTATTTACTTAATTGCGCAGAATCCGTTGTTTATACTACCTAAAAGTAACTTTTTCTATTATTATTAACTTTTGCTACTTATTTACAATTATTAAGAAAGTTTCTTTATAGAATTTACCCCTTATTATTAACTTACTACTAGTCTATAATTAAAGTATCTTCTTCGCTGTTTATCACAAAGAAAACACTAAAAATGGCTTTAACTTCCACTACTAGAGCTAATTAACCCATTTAAGACTCCCTTCCTACAAAACTCTAAAAGTATTCTAACTACTTTATAAAGAAATGGGCTAAAGCTAATAAATAAATTAACCCTAAAAAAGCTACAACTTCTAAACTCTACAACAAATTTGCCTACTATATTAACTAGTATGAATCTAGTAACTAGCAAGGTACTAGGTTTTTGTTTACATACTAAGAAGACTTTAAAGGATAAAATGCTAATATTTTTAAGAAGATTACCCCTAAGGTCCGACAAGTACTTTAAGATATTCTTTAAGATTAAGGAATTAACACATAAGAAGGATTATAAAGACTAATTAACCATATACTTGCTGATTTAGTTAGTATAGATAATTCTGTCTTCTTTCCTAATAGAAAGCTCCTAACAGGAAACAACACTATTAACACGTTAACATTAATGATAACCTTACCTCCCCCTAACCCTCCTAACCCTCCTACTAAAGAAACAACAATAAAAATAACAATCCCCTCTCCCCTAGAATAACAATCTATATTAAAAGAAATCACCAATATAGACTAAAAAGCCTTAAACTCCCTTACTAGAGTTTATAACAAGGAAAACAAGTATTCTAGAGCACTTTTTAACTTTATGTATCCTAAAGTCCTAATCTTTAAGGATATCTGTATAGCACAAGGAATTTCACCTAAGTTATACCCGTTTGCACTATTAATAATGCTTATAGGCAATGCCTATAAGTATTACCTTAAGAAATTTAGCGGAAGACTTATTTCATTTAATATAATAACTAAGCAGATAAAGGAAAACTTTAAGACTAAAGAAAATTAAAAATTCTACTAAACACGATTTTAAGAGATAAAGTTTCATCGCGTTACAGCCGAAAATCCAATGAAGACTAAACTTAAATGTTTGGAATTAATAATTCAACAGCTCTTAGACCTATTTAATAGTCTTTACCCCCCCTCTAAGAAAGATATAATCCTTAGGCGCCAACTAGAAATATCTGTTTAAGATAGCCCCGAATTTAACCAGATAACCTACGTCCGAACTAATACCTATAAAGGCATAGTTGGTAATATTTACCGCTGCCTTACAACAAAAGATATAATAAAACCTGTTTCAAAATCATCCACAAGCCAATGGATCGTAAGAGAAAGCAAGTATTAACCTTAAAACACTACCCTAAGCACTAATATAGTCTTGTTTACCAACTGACAATATTTACAAGCTTCCTAACCCTAAAATAAAGCTGGATCTAAGAAATGCTTTATTTATTATAAAGAAGGATATTAGTTAACTAACTATTCTATCTCTAAATAAAAGAAAGCAAAAGAAACTTAGTAGAGCAACTAAAGGCATAAATCCCCTCCTTCTGAACGCTAATTTCATGCATTCTTATAAGCATTTAAAGGTAAAGATAAAGAGTCATTACCCCCGGACAGCAGGGATGAGGATAAACACAAAAAAGCTACCTAGAACGCAGCATTTATCGCCTTTAAAGAAGAAAAAGCATAAAGTAATAGAGAAGCATAAGAAACCCTCACATTTACAACTTTCTTTACACAAGCACCTAATCCCCCTCTCTTTTCTGCCTTAACTATAAATTTCCTATAAGATAACGCCTTTAAACACGCGTTATTTATTAAAGACCCTTACAACCGTAATACCAATAAAACCACACAAAAGCAGGTATTTCTCGTGGATTTATGATATACCACAGAAACGTTTTATGGTATCCTCCTAGATACTAAAGCAGCCGGAATTTCAACTGCTAGCCAAGGTTAAGTTAAAGCCTTAATACGCCTTATAACAGACCTTATAATTAAGCCTTCTTCTAACTAGAGAACCATCAACTTTAGTACTAGAAGTGTGACCTTAAATGGCATTTTAAAGCTTCCTATGATCTTTAGTACGATTTCTTTTTATATTCTTAATAGTGCTATACCTTTCCTATATTTTATTATGGATATAGATAAAATAGGTGTTAAGCTTAATAATCTTAAGAACCTCCTTATCTAAGGAGAAAAGAAAGTACCTATTATTAGAAAATAAGGACATCCTTAGTAGATAATTAGTTCCTAAGAACCTGCCGTCTTTATGCTCTTAAAAGCAGAAATTTGCTAACTTTATTGTTAATTTAGCCACTCTTTAATTAACCGACTATATAACCTTCTTGCTAAGGCCGGTAAAGATTTTAACAGAGCTAACATAGGAAAAATCACACACGCCTGTCACTAATGTTAGATGAACGCTAAGGCTTTAAGTAGATTTAAGTTCACTCTTAAAGACAATCTTGAATTTAACTATAAGGTCCTTGTTAATATTATGTAAATTAATAAAAAGCCTGTCCTTTATATTATTAACTTAGCAACTTCATTTTAAGCCGCTTGCTTTCTTAGACCTTAATAACAGAAAGCTTAAGATATCTGGAACGCTCTTAAGGAATATTAGATTAATATATATCTTGGTCCCCCAGACTAGATAATCCACAATGCCAGAAGAAACTTCGCTTCTAGCGAATTTAGGCATTTAGCTTAACTATTGTTAATCAATATTAATAAAGTCCCCGTTAAAGTACATAATAGTATCGGAAAACTTAAGCAATATCACGCCCTTCTTTAAAGAGCATATAATATTATTAAGACTAAAGCTTATAGTCTTCTCTTAAAAAAGCAAATGCTTTAGATAGCTGTTAAAGCAGTTAATAACTCTACTAGCCTAAATGGCCTTATCCCGACCCTTTTAGTCTTTAGAACATATTTAAGGATAACAAACAATTCTCCCCTAAGCCTTAAAGTTGCTTAAAGAGCTAAAATGCTTTAAAAAGTAATAGATAAAGTAAGGCGCAGCCTTATAAGGCGTTAAGTTAACAATGCCCTTAACACTTAAAATAGCCTAATAACCCTACTAACATATAATCTCCCCTTAAACTTTAATGTATAAGTTTATCGTAAGAAAGGTAAATAGACTGGCCTATATAAGCTTCTTTTAATAGAAGGAGAGACTTATATTGTTAAGATGCCTTATAGCCTTATAAAGTTTTAATCTATAGTTATTAAGCCATACATTACTTCACTAAAAGCAGAGACTTCTTATAAGGATGACTAAGCTCAAAATAAGGAAGCTATAGGAATAGCTTTAACCTCCTAAGAAGGGCAAGGCCTATGCCTAAACAACCTAGACTAGGAAAACGCCAAGATTAACGAGATTATTTACGAGACTCCCCCTAACGAAATTATTTACAAGACTTCCCCTAATGAAATTATCCATAAGACTCCCCCTGATAACCCTATGAATCTAACATAAAAAGGCCGTAGAAGACCTCGGAAATACCCTTAACTAGAAGCTTTTCTTATAGAGAAAGAAAAGGCAGATTTTTAACTTATAATTGACCTCTGCATGTAAGGAAAGATAACTATGCCTGGAGAACCATTTGAACTCTCTAATAAGGCCGAGATTAACGCTTTACTAGCAAGAAATGTGTTTGAATTTATTTAATTTAACCCTTAAAAGCATAGAAATAAGAGACTCTTTAGTTTATAAATAGTATATAAGATTAAGGGCAAAGCAACTAATTCCCTATACAAAAAATCGCGATGTATTATTTAAGGCCATAGTGACCGTAGGAAAGAGGTTATCCTTATGTAGTCCCTAACGATTTAAAGAGCTAGCCAGAGGCTTATTATTGCTCTTGCTCCATTACTAAAAAGAAAAGGCATTATGGCTTAGTTAAGGGATATTACCTAAGCATACGTGCAATTATAGATAAAGCTTAATTGCATAATTCTTGCAAAGCTTCTAGCATAAATTGCACACCTCTACCCGCCAGATGTTATTATAGTCGTGATAAAGCCACTATACGGAATAGCAGAAGCAGGCACACATTAGTAGTTAACGTATTTTAATCATTATTGCTAAAAACTCCAGATAATTACTTCTACTTATAACCTATATTTACTTATTTCTTTAAAGAAAAGCTCTTATTTTAGACTTATTAAAATGCAGACTGATAACACGTTAGGCCTTAGTAATACTAAATTCTTTGATCGTAAAGAAGTTAAATTAAAAAATGCCGGATTTCTTATAAAGCTAAAGCAACGCCTAGAGAAATCAATACTATTAATGTTTAATAGTTGCATTTTAAGCAAAGCTAACAATAACATCTTCTTCCTATAACAAAAGGCATAAGAAAAGAAGTTATCAGAAGTTAACCAGGATAATTAAGCTTAATATATTAAGCAGAGGGCTCGAGGTGCATATATTACTCTTATCTGCCAACCCGAAGCCTCTTACAATCTTTCTGTTGCTACCTAAAGTCAATAACTAAAACCTAATAATATGATAAAGCTTAATAAGAGGCTTAAGTGGCAAATTGACAATCAGACTCGTGGACTTCGCTATATGCCTCTCTTACTAGAAAATGCCTCCCTTTATGTTTTTATTAATAGCTCCTTTACTAATAATAAAGACCTTAGCTTGTAAATTAGCTACGTAATTATTCTCGGGAATGAGGAAAGGAACGTTAACGCCTCTAAATTCACGCTTATAGGCAACATCGTAACCTATAGCTCTATAAAATCTAAAAGAGTCATGAGGAGCGCCTTAGCATTAGAGCTATATAGAATGGTCTAAGGAGTCGATATTGCTTATGCAATAAGTACAACTTTAAGAATTATTACTAATTAATTGAATAAGCTAAACATCCTAATCATAATATGCACTAACTCTTTTTTATTATATAAGTGTATTGTTAAGTTAGGCACTATAAAGGAGAAAAGGCTTATAATTAATATTATAGCACTATAACAGTTATATAAGCAAAGGGAAATCGCGGAAATCTAATAAATAAATAGCTATAATAACCTTGCTAATGCAATAACAAAGGCTTCCCTAAATAAAAGCCTTAATACCTTTATAACTAAGAATAAGGCTTGGATTCAAGTGAAAGGTTAGGTAAAGAGACCGGTATTAAGCATTAAAGCTAAAGCTGCTTAAGCGCGCAATAAGGAGTTTAAATTTAATGAATCCAAATGTGATTAATTAAGGGACTTTAAGGATACTCTAGACTAGGGAAAAGTCATTTATTTAGTGTTTTAAAGCAATTTCTCTTTTTTAATTAAGAGAGAGTTTGCAAGTATTGGAATTGCTCGTCTTAAGGATGGAAAGGATGCACGATAGTGACCGGAAATTGTGGGTCATATGCACAATGCGCGTGCCCTAATTAGCTGGATTACTATGTTATGTAACCTAGGGCAGTACTATGGCTATAACACCACACTTCTGCATTGTCCCCCTCTTTTCCCTTTAGATAATTACAAGAATATAGACATCAGACCTTTGTTACCCCCCCGTTATTGCTGCAGCAATCACACCCTGTGAAACCAGCACTAGGTTTATATAAAACTATTACCTTTACTTACTAGAAGAAGGCTAGATAGTATCCTAAACTATAGCATATATTTATAAGACATATTAAATATAATATTAAGGCTGCTTTATATAGCTTAAGGAAACCTATTAGTAGCTTATCTAGCCTTAGGGCTTTTTAACTTACTATATTCTTTATAACTTCTCTAATTTTCTTCTTTATAAATATAGGAACCACCTAATTATTACTATAGTATCTTATCTTTGCTTTTGTCTTTAGACCTAAAGCCCTAGCTATAGATAAAAGAAAAAACCTCCCTATAAATGCCTTTACCTTACCCTTATATATAACCTCTACTATCTCCTCCCTACTATTATCCCCTAGCTAAGTTAGTAGTAGAACCTATTATATCTTAGGAGAAAGTCTACTTTATAGCTAGGCCTAGTGCTCTAGGGTTTAGAGGCTCCCTTTTAACCTAAATAACTTATTAACTACTTATTACTAACTACTTCTCTTTTCCTTTAAAATAATATAATCCTATTTTTCTATTGCTTCTATTAAGGCCTGCTATAATTCCTGCGTTTATTATTACTACTACTGCCTATTAGCATATCTTACCTTTATTATTATATTTTTTACCCTTTTATTTTACTAAGGCTGTGATTTACTATGCCCTTAAGGTTATTTAAGTGCTACTATATTAGCTATCTTTATAAACTATTAGGTAAGCTATTATATATAATTATTAATTTTCTACAAGTTATATAGCAGAAGCTCTAATCCCTTCTTTCTAAGTCTGTTTAAAGCCTTTATTATAATAAGGTTTTTATTTACTATCCTCTAACCCTAAACTAACCCTAGGCTGTTGCTTAATTTCTTATTTATTTTAATGCTAATAAGCTAAGGTATATAGTTAGATCTGGCGATTTCTACTAGCCTAATAAATTTAATACTAATATTATAAGTAGTTTATATATAGTTAATAGTACTATTTCTACTACTATATTCTTTTCTTATTACTTCCCTAAATAGTATAGCTAGGCTAAGTTACTACCTTATTATAAATTCTAATATCTTATTATGCCTTTAAGAGGTTTAGCTAAATCTATTCTATAAGGGGTAGTATTAGTTAAAGTCCCCTATAAATATACTCTAGCCCTTTACCTAAGTATTAGTAAAGTATTATAAAGGTATTTACTACTTTCTTTTATAAGCTAGGAAATAGATATTATATACCTTTACTTTATATAGCTTAATACTATACTAATCCTTCTCCTTTTTTATAGTTTAAAGTCCTATCTTAACCCTTTAATATATATAAATTACTATTTTTTTGCTATATATTACTAATATATAGTACCTTTAAGATCGATTTAGTAGTATATTATTATAACCTCCTGGTTCCTAAATAGCTATTACCTTAGGGCTAATGCCATGCCCTAACACTAAATATACTAAATTACTTTTCTTCTGTATATTTTAGTATATAACCTTAATTATATACTTTATTATATGCTTTAAAGCACTCTAGTTAGGCTAGCCTTAGTATTGTTTTACCCTTTAGTTAGTTATAAAAAGGCTAGTATTATGCCTTCCTTTACTAGTCTTTATAGTCCTAATTATAGCTTATAGGTTTATCTTATAAATAGGCCCCTTAAGTATATACTCCTTTCTCTTAGCTACTTTTTTATTAGTCCTCTAGTTTCTTCTTTATAATAACCCTTACTTATAATAGCTATTATAACCTCTAACTAATAGCTATAAAAGAATAGCAGCCTTATAGTATAAGCCTTCCTAGCCTACTGCTATTTATTATTACTTACTAAACATAGCTAAGACTATACTAAATATACCTTTATATAATTTAAGTATCTCTCTTAAACCTTACTTATTAATATTAAGTAAGTTCTCTTTCCCTTAAAGTATTTTCTAGTAGTATACTTATTATATCTTACTTTCTCTTTATAATACCTAGTAATATATCTAATCTTATAATAGTTATAATATTACTTTAAGTGGATTATCTTATTATATAGCTTAGCATTAAAAATCTTTACTTAGTATACTATTCCCCTATAGTATAGGCAGTTTACTGCCTTAGTACTCTTAATACTAACTGTTGGAATCGCTCGTCTTAAGGATGGAAGGGATACACGATAGTGACCGGGAATTGTGGGTCATACGCACGATGCGCATGCCCTAATTGGCTGGATTACTATGTCATATGACCTAGGGCAGTACTATAGCCACAACACCACACTTCTGCATTGTCCCCCTCTTTTCCCTTTAGATAATTAATAAGAATATAGACATTAAACCTTTGTTACCCCCCTGTTATTACTACAGCAATCACACCCTGTAAAACCAGCACTAATTAGTGGTTGTTATAACTATAGATTAGCCAGGAATTAACAGAAGAGACGAACTTTTAATATAACGCACTTATTCACTTAATTACGTAGAATCCGTTGTTTGTGCTACTTAAAAGCAACTTTTTCTATTATTATTAACTTTTGCTACTCGTTTATAATTATTAAGAAAGTTTCTTTATAGAATTTACCCCTTATTATTAACTTACTACTAGTTTATAATTAAAGTATTTTCTTTACTGTCTATTACAGAGAAAACACTAAAAATAGCTTTAACTTCTACTACTAGAGCTAATTAACCCATCTAAGACTCCCTTCCTATAAAACTCTAAAAGTATTCTAACTACTTTACAGAGAAATAGGCCGAAGCTAATAAACAAATTAACCCTAAAAAAGCTATAACTTCCGAACTCTACAACAAATTTACCTACTATATTAACTAGTATAAATCTAGTAACTAGCAAGGTACTAGGTTTCTGTTTACATACTAAGAAGACTTTAAAGGATAAAATGCCGATATTTTTAAGAAGATTACCCCTAAGGTCCGACAAGTACTTCAAGATATTCTTTAAGATTAAGGAATTAACATGCAAGAAGGATTGCAAAGACTAATTAACTATATACTTGCTAATTTGGTTAGTATGGATAATTCTGTCTTCTTTCCTAATGGAAAGCTTCTAACAGGAAACAACACTATTAATACGTTAATGTTGATAATAACCTTACCTCCTCCTAACCCTCCTAACCCTCCTACTAAAGAAATAACAATAAAAACAACAATCCCCTCTCCCCTAAAATAATAAACTATTTTAAAGGAAATCACTAATATAGACTAAAAAGCCTTAAACTCCCTTACTAGAGTTTATAATAAGGAAAATAAGTATTTTAGAGCACTTTTCGACTTTATATATCCTAAAGTCCTAATCTTTAAGGATATCTGTATAGCACAAGGAATTTCGCCTGAGTTATACCCGTTTACACTGTTAATAATGCTTACAGGCAATGCCTATAAGTATTACCTTAAGAAATTTAGCAGAAGACTTATTTTATTTAATATAATAACTAAGCAGATAAAGGAAAACTTTAAGACTAAAGAAAATCAAAAATTCTACTAAATATGATTTTAAGAGATAAAGTTTTATTGTGTTATAGCTGAAAATCTAATAAAGACTAAACTTAAATGTTTGGAATTGATAATTTAACAGCTCTTAGACCTATTTAATAGTCTTTACCCCCCCTCTAAGAAAGATATAATCCTTAGGCGCTAACTGGAAATATCTGTTTAAGATAGCCCTGAATTCAACCAGATAACCTACGTCCGAACCAATACCTATGAAGGCGTAGTTGGTGATATTTGCTGCTGCCTTATAATGAAAGATATAATAAAACCTGTTTTAAAATCATCCACAAGCCAATGGATTGCAAGAGAAAGCAAGTATTAACCTTAAAACACTACCCTGAGCACTAATATGGTCTTGTTTACTAACTGACGATATTCACGAGCTTCCTAACCCTAAAATAAAGCTGGATTTAAGAAATGCTTTATCTGTTATAAAGAAGGATGTTAGTTAACTAACTATTCTATTTCTAAACAAAAAAAAGCAAAAGAAACTTAGTAGAGCAACTAAAGGCATAAATCCCCTCTTTCTAAACGCTAATTTCATGTATTCTTATAAGCATTTAAAGGTAAAGACAAAGAGTTATTACCCCTGGATAGTAGGGATAAGGATAAACATAAAAAAGCTGCCTAGAACACAGTATTTATTGCCTCTGAAAAAGAAAAAGCATAAAGCAATAGAGAAGCACAAGAAACCCTTATGTTTATAACTTTCTTTATATAAGCACCTAATCCCCCTCTCTTTTCTGCCTTAACCGTGAATTTCCTGTAAGATAACGCCTTTAAACACGCATTATTTATTAAAGACCCTTACGACCGTAATACTGATAAAACTATACAAAAGCAGGTATTTCTTGTGGATTTATAATATACTATGGAAACGTTTTATAGTATCCTCCTAGATACTAGAGCAGCTGGAATTTTAACTGCTGGCTAAGGTTAAGTCAAAGCCTTAATACGCCTTATAACAGACCTTATAATTAAGCCTTCTTCTGACTAGAGAACCATCAACTTTAGTGCCAGAAGTATGACCTTAAATGGCATTTTAAAGCTTCCTATGATCTTTAGTACAATTTCTTTTTATATTCTTAATAGTGCTATACCTTTTTTATATTTTATTATAAATATAGATAGAATAGGTATTAAGCTTAATAATCTTAAGAACCTCCTTATTTAAGGAGAAAAAAAAGTACCTATTATTAGAAAATAAGGACATCCTTAGTAGATAATTAGTTCCTAAGAACCTGCCGTCTTTATACTCTTAGAAGCAGAAATTTGCTAACTTTATTGTCGATTTAGCCACCCTTTAATTAACTAACTACACAACCTTCTCGCTAAGGCTGGTAAAGATTTTAACAGAGCTAACATAGAAAAAATCACACACGCCTGTTACTAATGTCAGATAAACGCCAAGGCTTTAAGTAGATTTAAGTTTACTCTTAAAGACGATCTTGAATTTAACTATAAGGTCCTTGTTAATATTATGTAAATTAATAAAAAGTCTGTCCTTTATGTTATTAACTTAGCAACTTTATTTTAAGCTGCTTGCTTTCTTAGACCCTAATAATAAAAAGCTTAAGATATCTGGAACGCCCTTAAGGAATGTTAGATTAACATATATCTTGGTCCCTTAGACTAGATAGTCCACAATGCCAGAAGAAACTTCGCTTCTAGCGAATTCAGGCATTTGGCTTAACTATTATTAATTAATATTAACGAAGTCCCTGTTAAAGCATATAATAGCATTGGAAAACTTAAGTAATATCACGCCCCTCTTTAAAGAGCATATAATATTATTAAGACTAAAGCTTACGGTCTTCTTTTAAAAAAGCAGATGCTTTAGATAGCTGTTAAAGCAGTTAACGACTCTGCCGGCCTAAATGGCCTTATCCTAACCCTTTTAGTCTTTAGAACATATCTAAGGATAACAAACAATTCTCCCCTAAGCCTTAAAGTTGCTTAGAGAGCTAAAATGCTTTAAAAAGTAATAAATAAAGCAAGGCATAGCCTTGTAAGGCGTTAAGTTAATAATGCCCTTAACACTTAAAATGGCCTAATAACCCTACTAACACATAATCTCCCCTTAAACTCTAATATATAAGTTTATTGTGAGAAAGGTGGATAGACTGGTTTATATAAGCTTCTTTTAATAGAAGGAGAGACTTATATTATTAAGATGCCTTACGGCCTTATAAAGTTTCAATCTATAGTTGTTAAGCTATATATTACTTTGCTAGAAGCAGAGACTTCTTATAAGGATAACTAAGCTTAAAATAAGGAAGCTATGGGAATAGCTTTAACCTCCTAAGAAGGGCGAGGCCTATGCCTAAACAACCTAGACCAGGAAAACGCCGAGATTAACGAGATTGTTTACAAGACTTCCCCTGACGAAATTGTCTACAAGACTCCCCCTGATAACCCTATAAATCCAATACGAAGAGGCCGTAGAAGACCTTGGAAATACCCTTGACTAGAAGCTTTTTTTACAGAGAAAGAAAAGGCAGATTTTTAAATTGTAATTGACCTCTGTGTGCAAGGAAAGATAACCACGCCTGGAGAACTATTTAAACTCTCTAACAAGGCCGAGATTGACGCTTTACTAGCGAGAAATGTGTTTGAATTTGTTTAATTTAACCCTTAAAAGCATAGAAACAAGAGACTTTTTAGTTTATAAATAGTGCGTAAGATTAAGGGCAAAGCAACTAATTCCCTGTATGAAAAATTGTAATATGTCATTTAAGGCCATAGCGACCATAGGAAAGAGGTTATCCTTACGCAGTCCCCGATGATTTAAAGAGCTAGCCAGAGGCTTATTGTCGCTCTTACTCTATTACTAAAAAGAGAAGGCATTATGGCTTGGTTAAGGGATATTACCTAAGTATATATGTAATCACAGACAAAGCTTAATTGCATAATTCTTACAAAGCTTCCAGTATAAATTGCACACCTCTACCCGCTAGATGTCATTATAGTCGTAATAAAGCCGCTATACAGAATAGCAAAAGCAGGCACACATTAGTAGTTAACGTATTTTAATCATTATCACTAAAAACTCCAGATAATTACTTTTACCTACGACCTATATCTACTTATTTCTTTAAAGGAAAGCTCTTATTTTGGACTTATTAGAATACAGACTAATAATATGTTAGGCCTTAGTAATACTGAATTCTTTGATTGTGAAGAAGTTAAATTGAAAAATGCCGGATTTCTTGCAAAGCCAAAGCAACGCCTAGAGAAATCAATACTATTGATGTTTAATGGTTGCATTTTGAGCGAAGCTAACAATAACATCTTCTTCCTATAATAAAAGGCATAAGGAAAGAAGTTATTAGAAGTTAACTAGGATAATTAAGCTTAATATGTTGAGCAGAGGGCTTAAGGTACATATATTGCTCTTATCTGCTAACCTAAAGCCTCTTATAATCTTTCTGTTACTACCTAAAGTTAATAACCAGAACCTGACAATATGACAAAGCTTAATAAGAGGCTTAAGTGGCAAATTAACAATCAGACTCATAGACTTTGCTACATACCTCTCTTACTAGAAAATGCCTCTCTCTATGTTTTTGTTAATAGCTCCTTTATTAATAATAAAGACCTTAGCTTGTAAATCAGCTATGTGATTATTCTTAGGAATGAGGAAAGAAACGTTAATGCCTCTGAATTCACGCTTATAGGCAATATCGTAACCTACAGCTCTACAAAATCTAAAAGAGTCACGAGGAGCGCCTTAGCATCAGAGCTATATGGAATGGTCTAAGGAGTCAATATTGCTTATGTAATAAGTATAACTTTAAGGATTATTACTAATTAATTAAATAAGCTAAACATTTTAATCATAATATGCACTGACTCTTTTTCATTATATAAGTATATTATTAAGTTAGGCACTATAAAGGAGAAAAGGCTTATAATTAATATTATAGCGCTGTGACAGTTATATAAGCAAAGGGAAATCGCAGAAATCCGATGGATAAATAGCCATAATAACCTTGCTAACGTGATAATAAAGGCTTCCCTGAATAGAAGCCTTAAGACCTTTATAACTAAGAATGAGGCTTGGATTTAAGTGGAAGGTTAAGTAAAGAGACCGGTATTAAGCGTTAAAGCTAAAGCTGCTTAAGCGTGCAATAAAGAGTTTAAATTCAATGAATCCGAACGTAATTAATTAAGGGACTTTAAGGATGCTCTAGACTAGGGAAAAGTTATTTATTTAGTGTTTTAGAGCAATTCCTCTTTTTTAATAAAGAGAGAGTTTGCGAGTGTTGGAATCGCTCGTCTTAAGGATGGAAGGGATATACGATAGTAACTGGGAATTATGGGTTATATGTACGATGTACGTGCCCTAATTAGCTGGATTACTATGTTATATGACCTAGGGCAGTACTGTGGCCACAACACCACACTTCTGCATCGTCCCCCTCTTTTCCCTTTAGATAATTAATAAGAATATAGATATCAGACCTTTGTTACCCCCCCGTTATTGCTACAGCAATCACACCCTGTGAAACCAGCACTAACTACTAGTAATGCCCTTATTACTATTCCCTTTAGCTTCTATACTATTATCTTTACTATATTTAGACCATTTTCCTTTTTAATATTCTTCCTTATATTCCTAGTTGTAATATAGTTTATTAGTTATATTAGAAATCCCTTAATAATTATACTAAATATCTTCCTATTTACTTCTGCCTTAGGTCTAAAGGCAACTCTTACTTAGGCTGTATTTTCCTTTTATTTTCTCCTTACTTTAGTAAATATAATAACTATATCTCTACTTTATAGTTAGTATACTACTATTACCTCCTTTATACTAATAATACTATTTACTGCCTTTATAATCTCCCTTAGTAATTTATTCCTAACTATCTTACTAATACTATTTCCCCTTACTATTACTTTCTAGTAATAGCAAGCTAGTATTACTATACTCTTTATTTAGGCTAAAGGAATTATTATATTCTGCCCTATAACTTTATAAGCTATAATAGTTATCTAAGTCCCTCTAACCACTGTTCTAGTCCTAGGAATAGCCTTTATTACCTTCTTAACTGCCTTTTTAACCGTGGTTTCTACCTTATTATTAACTGCTTTTATAATTAAAGCCTATAGGCCTTTTATACTAGTTCTTATTTAGGCTATCTCCCTGCCTATATCTATAGTAATTTATATAATAAATCTAATAAAAGCTTATATTTCTGTTATTTCTGCCTTTAAAATAATATTTATTATTAATTCCTTTAGTAATTTTATTTTATTCTTTAATTTTTCTTATACTACTATTACTTTAGGATTCTCTCCTTAATACTATATTTCTTCCTAAGTAGTACCTTATCTTTTATTAGTTATAAATCTATATAAAAATTCTTTAATTATTATACCCCTTATACTGCTTACTTCCCTTATATAATATACTATTACTAGGAGGGGTAATTAATAATAAGAAATCTAATTCCATGCTTCTTTTTCGTTTTAGGTGTAATACCGCATCGTATCCGCGGTGTCGGCGTTTTTATTTTATTAATATTATTACCTAACTAGGCTCCTATATGCTTTATTAGTGCTTCTTACCTTTATTTATAGTAATAGTAGTCTATAAGGGCCTTAGGCTATACTAAAGACTAGTCTAGAAGAATATAATTCTAAGGGAGGGGGAGGCTAATTATATAAAAAGGTCCTTTCTCCCTTTTTATTAGTTTTTTTTTTATATACTTATTATTATTAATGCTAGTAAGTGCTACTTTAGGGACTCTTTTATTTTATTTTCTTACCCTTTTCTTTAATATACTAAAGCTTTTACTAACTTTTACTTATTTTTATTTACTATACCTTTTCTTTACTATTAATCTAGCCTGTCACGGTTAGAGGTTTACTAGTAGAGTAAAGGCTATAGTTAAGCATACTTAAAGCTAAATAGCTATAGGTAGGGTTAGTAATGTAAATACTATATTTACTAGCCTCTTTATTTCTTTATAAGGCCTGTTCCCTTATATACCTATGTATAGCTAAGGTATAGCTTGCCCTAGTAGGTCTTTATCCCCTTATACTCTTATCTTATAACTCTCTTAATAAAGCGCCTTCTCTTATTTATAATTACCCTTAATTACTATAAATAGTTATAGGCCTTAGTCTTTGCTCTCTTATAACTCCCTTACTATAACCTAGTAAGCCCCTTTTCTTAAATATATAACTTATATATTATTATTTATTATAACTTTACTAAGCATATATATATTATACTAAGCCTACCCTGCTTTCTATCTTTTTAATAATAAATCTAATCTTATAATAACCTTATAGCAAGGTCTTTACTAGGTTTTAGCTTATATTATTTTTAATATTAACTCTATAATATTACTAAGCCTACTAAACCTAAAGCTGTTTTTTCTTATTACTTATAATTTACTTTTAACTTTCTCTTGTTATTAAAGCCGTCTTATTCTGCTTATATTAGCTTATAGCTCTTTACTTTATTATAATATTAACACTGCTTATAAAGAAATCGCTCCTAGGTACCTTAGTGCCTAATTATATAAATAATATTATTAATCTAGGCATATATATCAGATTAGTAGCCTAATTATTTAGTTATAAGAAAGTCTCTTTCCCCCTCTCTTTAGCTTATTTTTCCCTTTTTTCTTTATTATTATTTGCTTATATATTATCTTTTATTATTACTATGTCTTTACTCTCTTATAGCTTAGCTGCTATTATTACTTCCTTTTTATTAATATATATATATAGATTTTAATATTATTATTATCTCCCTTATTTATTTTATTTATTTAGTAAGTTATATGCTTAATATTATATATATACTACTTACTTATAGCTAATAATTACTAGTTATTATATCTTATATTAATTAATCTCCTACTTTTTTTTTTATAGCTTTTCTTTCTCCTTTTAGTAAGCTAAACATTATAATACCTATCTTTAGAGTTAGTTAGTATATTATCTAAATACTTATATTTTTAAGCTATAGCTAACTTACTACTAAGGTCTAAAAAATTCCTTATTATTATTATAGCTATATAATAGTAACCTAGTAAATCTTCCTAAAACCTAATAATATTAAGCCTATTTACTTTCTTAAATATATTACTATTCCTAAGCCTTATAAGAAAATATATAATAATAAGTATACTACTTATACTTTACTATTTTATTACTAATTATTACAGCTTATAATATAAAATGCTCTTATTACTTAAGGAATAATAAGAAGTATAGTAGTATTAGTTCCTTATAATTATTCTTATTTTAATTACTACTAACTAGCTGCTAAATACCTGCTTAAATTAGTACTCTTTACTAAAAAATATTTAAAGAAATAGAAAAGAAAACTAATAATATCCACTACTATTAAATGCTTATAAGTTATTACTTAATTATAGTTAATTTACTACTAATAATTCCTAGGGTGTTATAAGTGTATAGGCGAATTTAGCTGCTATAATAACTAAGACAAAAAATTCTAATATTTATAAATATACTTAATATATATATTTTTAAGCAGATATTAAGCTTAAGCTTAAGAATAATAAGCGTACTATAATCTTATAAGGCATTGCCTATATTACTATACTTATATAAATAGAAACTACTAACTACTTATAATATATTTATACTTATAATAAGAATATATATATCTTTTAGTTTATTTATAACTTTATAATAGCTAACTTATTATTAGCTATATAAGCCTACTATAAGAGAAACTCCCCTTACTATATATATTATACTTATAACTATCTCTTATGCTATATTAAAATTACTTAGTATTAAATCTAACTTTATAAGTGCTAATAAATTTAATAATAGCTTTAAATAAGAGTAGCTTATTAGTAGTAAGATTATAGTGCTTTTAGTAGCTATTAGTTTATTATTAATGAAGATAAGTATCTTTAAGTATTACTAATATCTCCTATAATATATTATATATATACTTTACTATCTTACTATTATTTTCCTTTTATAATCTATTATAATATCTTATATATTAAAGTTCCTTTTTAGTACTTAGAAATTCTCTAATTTATTATAGCCTTTTTACTTTACTAAGTATTTATACTACTTACCTTAATACTTATATATTATAATTTACTTAACCTTATATAATTCCTAGTTATAAATAAATAGCTATAATATTACTATAGTCTTATTAGGATTTAGACCTTTATATAGCTTTAAACTTATAATATTAAATATATTATATAATCGCATATTATCTAAAAGCTTTAAATAATAGGCTAGTTTATATATACTTACTTTCTTTAAAACCTTAAAAGATTCTAAATACTTTACTATAAGCTTCTTACTTAGTTATTAAAGGTTAATATTCTTAGTTAACAAAAGTATATAATTACTTAGTAAAAAACTTATTAAGCCTTTTTTCTTATTATAGTACTTTATATACTATTCTTAAGTTATATATAATAGCTACTTAATTGCCTTATATTATTATTATAATTCTTATACTCTTATATTTACTTATGTATTTATAATATCTAGTGCCTTTATAATATAATTTAGGCCCCTTAGCTAATAACCTTATAATAACTCTACTAAAAAGTAACTATAAGCTAAGTGCTTACTAGTATTATAAGTATATTAAGCTAAATATAAGTAGTCTTTTTAGTTTATTTGCTCTTATACTTTAAATACTGTAAGGTAATATTTTAAGACTTAATTAATTCTTTTTATTTATTTATTTATTTATAAGTAAAAAGCAGTACTAAGTAGTTACTTAATTACTAATAAGTAGTAAAAGGTTCTTTAAAAACTACTGATAAATATTATTTCTTTATTTAAGATAATTCCTTTTAGTATACTATAGTTCTTAAATATATATTTAAGGAAGATAATAGTAAGGTTACTACTTATTATCTTTATAAATATAGCTATATATAGTGTGTATTTTAAGAATTAATTTATAATAATAAAGATTATATTATACTCCTTTTTACTAGCTTATTTTATTAAGAAAAGGCTAGTAATAAAGTTTATAAAAAGCTCTTAAAAAGGTTTACTAAAAATAGATAATATAGCTAACTTACTATAAGATTAGTATAACCTAGGCTTATTAACTTAATAGTTTAAGTATAAGCTTATATAGCTTTTTATATCTTTTTATAATTCTAGCTAGTAGTATTATTTAGCTATTTTATAAATTATCTTATTTATACCCTAATATCTTACTATAAGGTTATTATAAGTAAGTATTAGAATTTTTAAAATATTCTTACTAGTATATATACCCTTATATTAAAACATAGTAAACTATTTTTATTAATTACTTAGTGCTTTTTAACTATTATATTACTACTATAAAGCAGTGCTATTTGCATTTTATATAACAGATCTTATTTCTATGCTTTTTAAATTGCTATTATAATAGGTTTACTTAATAGCTCTTTAGTATATTTAATAGCACTTTATTTCCTAATTACTATTAGTCTTATTACTAAATTACTATATATTTATATAAACTGTGTTTATAAATATATAACTAGGGAGGTTTTCTTATTATAAGCTTACTTTAAACTCTTAAATACTATATTATTAAATAAGGTTACTATTAATATACTACTTAAATATATAGCTCTTATATTACTTAAATATATAGCTAAGGAGGTCTTCTTACTACTAGCTTACTTTAAACTCTTAAATACTATATTATTAAATAGGGTTACTATTAATATATTACTTAAATATATAGCTTTTATACTGCTTAAATATATAACTAAAAAGGTTTTCTTATTACTAGCTTGCTTTAAACTCTTAAATACTATATTATTAAATAGGGTTACTATTAATATACTACTTAAATATATAGCTTTTATACTACTTAAATATATAGTTAAAAAGGTCTTCTTACTACTAACTTACTTTAAACTCTTAAATACTATATTATTAAATAGGGTTACTATTAATATACTACTTAAATATATAGCTCTTATACTGCTTTCTCTTTATATCTCTTATAATAAGGCCTTTATACCTTAGGATATTATTATATATACTATTTTATTAGTATTATTATTACTTTACTTTTTTTATAAACTTATTTAAGAATATTAATAGGTATAATAACTATACCTTTACTATAGCTACTTTTAAGAAATAGTCTGGTCTTTAAGATAGTTTATTAGCTAGGTTTAACTTTCCTAGCCTATACTTAATTATAAAATTATATAAATAAAGTTTATTTAATACTATAATTTATTTACTAAAAAGCTTTAGTTTTATTACTAGGTATTTATAGTTTAAGTAATTAGTAATTACTTTTATTAAATACTATAAGTAAGCTAGGTAATATCTTTATATATAAAAAGCTTCTTATATAGCTAGTATTATTCATGTACGCTAGGTAGCTAGAGCCACTAACTAGTTCATTAACTAACTTCTTAATATAGGAAAAACCCTAAGATAGGGGAGAAAAACCCATATTCTTTTATATAGCTCCCGCTAAGCCTCTGGTATAAAGTCTTTATTATTTCCAACTATTAGTATAAGATATCTGCCAGTTCCCCAGAACTACAGACAATAACAGAAGTGTAGTTATGCTTTATATAAAAGGTTAGTATGTTAGTAAAAACCCCTTATAAGCACCTCCCCTCCTAGTCCGGCTCTTCCTTCTCTATCCTGTTGTTTCTATTGCCTCTAGTCCCTTTCTTAGCCTTATTATTACGTATCTGCCACGCCTTACTAAGCTCCTCCGCCAACCTATACTACTGAAGTCACCTAGTTAAAAGCACCCACTTTATGATATTTAGTGCTAGCTTCTTATTATTAAGCGCTGCCCTAAGTTCCTGCGGATTTCTTATTATAAGTACCACTAGAATCAGTCTTAGATAGTTATATTCTAGGCATAACATGATAAGGTAGTAGATATCCTTATCTTCTCCCTAGTATTAATATATTAGTGAAGTTACCTCGGGCACTTATTTATTATAAAGAAAGGCATTCAGCCCTATTTTTTCTGTTTAAAGCTAAACTAGGGCCGTAGATTTATGCTTAAGCAGGCTATTATAGAGCTTTACTATCTTTTTTATGCTCTTAAAGTTAGGTTCCTTATCTACTACTATTGCTTTTGCCCATCCTCTTCTTACCTAAGCCTTACGCCTCTGCTAGATTTACTGTTTTTCCCACTCCCTTTCTAATTCCTGTCTGGCTATAAGGCTGCTAGGGAGGGGGGGGGGGGCATTAGGAAACGCCTTATAGTAATTATATTAGCGGCCTCTTCCTTAGCATTATAGCTATAATACTATTAAATTACAGGCCTGCTATATCTTCTTGCTTATATTATTATCCTTAAGTCTTTAGTAAAATCATTATTTAATATAATTAAGGTATAGATCCACCGGCAGTACTACTACTTCTGTCTCTAAGAGTGTTACTAGTATTGCCTTATACGCCCCTATAACCCGCCTTAAGTATTTATTCTGTTCCCTTATAAATGCCTTTACTACCCCCTGTGCTACCCCTTCTAGCTTACTGCAGGTATGGTATATCCCAGCTTTATAGGCTATTATGCTTCTTATTACCTATGTATAAAGGGATCTTACATACTTTAGTTAGCATCCTTACATAGACACAGCCAGTGCTATAAGTACTAACTTCTGCTGTAATAATTTAGCATTCACCTTCTCTATATAGGTTGACTAATAAAGCTTTTAGTGAATCTAAACCCCTAGGAATTACGCTAATTATATTAGTTATATTGTTGCTCTTTTAAGTCAGATTATTATTATAATCGCCTGCCTCTTCCTTATAAAGTGCATTAGCTTACTCTTTCTTAAGTTAAACCTTAGCCTATACTCCTTTAACTACTCCTTACATATTCTCTAGGCTTTTTCTAGTTATACTTTTATCTCCTCTGCTGTTTTTCTATATATTATAATGTTTATATTATCCAAGAACCCTAACATTAATATTAATTCCGCTGCCGCTAGTCTTTAATATAGTAGTATTGTTACGTGGTGGTATCGTCACGTAGTCGGTTGGAAGCAACCGTAAAGCTGTCATCAACGTTATTATAAAGGGGTTATCAAACGCACCTATATATACTACTATTAAGTCATATAGTCAAGTGCATTCTATGTAAGTTGTTGTTGTTATTCCCAGTCTCACTAGCTGTATAACGAATCCGTCCTATATAGATAGGGATCCGACATCACAGATTATTCCGTAACAAGTGCCCCTCCCTTAAAGATAACCGTCCTAGTTATCCTCCGGATCTATCTAAGCTAGCATTAATATATATAAAGAAAAACTTTTATCTGTAAAAAAAAGCAATTTAATCTATAATATATCCTCCCTATATTAGTCCGGTTGTATCTAATCTGCCGGAAACGTTGCTTAAATAGTAGTAAATAATCTAATAATAACTACTTATAAAATTTAAAGATAAATAAACATCTTAGTCTAAGCGAAATAAACCATAATAAAAGGAAATTTAATCTAGGTAGTATAAACCTGTTAACTATAGTTAGATCTGTCCTGGTTATACCTAGATGTCTACTTCTTAAAGTCCTTATCTATATAAGCCTTGTAAATTTACGCTATAAGCTGTTAATAGAGATATAAATTGCAGAACATCTCCATCCACTTGTGTTGTTATAGCTATGAGTAACTTGTTAGAGAGTGACTATATTGCTAGCGACCTCTGGTTGTGTGCTTTTAGGAGTTGCTATATTATAAGTAATTCTCTCGTCTAGGGTGTTATAGTTATATTATAATAATGCTACTAACTATTAACTATAGTAATAACTTATGCGAGAAAATGGAAAAAACTTAGGTTAAACTAAAAATAAAAACATTATACCTCTAAAGACTTAGTAGACTAATAAAGGGAAGCTATATAAAGGGGAAAGAGTTAGGCTGTAAGAAGAAAGGCTCTCCTCTTAAAAGTAGGAGAGGTGGCCTGTGCCCTTCCTTAAGGTGCGTTAGATATCTCAAGTTATCCTCTGCTTCTGACTTTATGTATAAAGGTCCTTTATGCGTTTAAGCCAGGTATATTAAAGGTGGTTCCGTAGAGGTTATTAGGGCATTGTCACTTTTAGGCAGAAGACGGCCACTGGCTATGCTATCTTATCCTTACTAGAGGTGAAATTTTCTCATGTCTAAACTACATAGCACAATAACTATAAGGAAAGCAATAGTCCTCTAAATATAACTTTTTTTATAATTAATCTATTTGCTATAATGCCCTTTATAACATAGCTAAACCTTTAATCTAAGCTATACGTTTTGTAATTAAATGGTAATCTGCCTAGAGCCACGCGATTTTTAGGGACTGCTTCTGACGTTAGACGGCGTAATATGTTAGCTGAAATTTTAGTCCTTATGCTACTATATAAGGGTCTCCTATTCATCTAATGTTTTAGCTAATTCCGCGTTCTTAGTCGCGGATTCTGTTGTTGTTTTTTGCCTTTTTATAGCGCTGTTAATATTGCGCCTATTTTTAGAAGGCGTCTTTTGCTTTGCCTTTTTTAGTAATGACTTAGACAAGCTCGTGTTTAATATAGTTGCCTTTATTGCCCTTATAGCTAACCTTGTTCTTTTACTAGCTAGCGAATTTAGTTTAACTAGGCTGGTTAGCTTCTTGCTTACTATAGGTAAGGTTGTCTTTCTAGCTGCAGATTCTGGCAGAGGCGTTCGAGGAGTAGGCCTAGCGGTCTTAATGTTCCTGGCCTTATCCTCTAGTACTGCTATTCTAGCTAAGGTCCTTGCAATATACCTGTTAATAATCTTAAGACTAGCTTTTACTGCACTAAAAGACTTCTTATAAGCCTTAATATCCCTTTTAAGTATATTGATTCTGTCTTTAAGTTTACTAAATCGTATGTTAGTAGCTTAGTCCGCTAGCCTTAACTCTATCTCTTTTAAGATGGTCTTTCCAGCTGCTGTTTTACTTGTTAGCCTGCATTATTTAGCTAAACCTTAGATTAGATTTCTCTAGTCCGCTAGTTCCTTCCTTAGCGCATTAGTATCCTGTTAAGTAGTTGCGGTTCTATGCTCTTTACTGGTATTAATAATCCCCTATTAAAAACCCATGCTTAAGAGATTAACTCGTCCTATAGTAGCAAGTGCCCTAGCTATAAAGCCGTTAATGCCTCCTAACTTATTATAGTATCTAGCCGTAAGTACTTCCTCTTTTAATAGCAATCCTAGTTGCTACTCTCTGGATCCGGCTTGGTTATCTGTCTATTCGCTATTAAGGAATCGTACTGCTGCCTGCTTAATGCGGAGTTTAACATTCTGGATAACTAGGGTATTAGCTAGGCATTTAGTTTTCTTTTGCCCGTTATTATCAGCTGCTAGAATTGATTCCTTAATAAGGAAAATCTATTGTACTATTCTAATCTATAGTGTGTATATAGGGTCTATCTTCGCAACAAAGAATCCGTTTCCGTTGATTTACACCCCCTAGGCCGCGAAATCTTTAGAGCAGGTGTAGATGGCGTCTGTTGTGCTTTATATGCCATTTCTAGCCTAATGTCACTATGTTTTAAAAGGCTTTAGTCCTGCATTACCTCCTGTAGATAACTCTATCTCCTAGTGCTAATAGCATTTATTTACATAACTAAAACAGCAAATTAGCTTACTAAAGTCTAGTTCCTTTAGTCTATCCTGCATTTTCTATATAATTATAGGAGGATCTTAACTTAGACTACTGGCAGGGATCCCTTTAGTTATAAGGGCATTAGCAATTATCTTACCCTTTCTTATGTTCTAGAGGCGCTTTACTACTGCCTAGCCTCTAGGGCTAAGCGTCTCTCTAAATGCATTAACATTAAAAACGTTATTTTTATAGTCTATATCTGCTCTAAAGTCCTTATCCTTATCCTTAGCTATAGTCTCTATATAGCATTAATAGGCGGTTATTAGGTCGGTATATGCCTTTTCCCTCTGCTTGTCTTCTTGCTAAGCCTTGGCTATTTAGTTATAAAGGGCGGAATTAGCGTCCCTAGCCACTCTTGCCTAGTTCCCTCTAAGAGACAGCTTTACTAACTTAGTTATTATTCTTTACTTCTCCCTATAGAACGGCAAAAACTTAACTAAGATGTTAGGATTAAAATCCTTTGTATAGAACTTGTCCTTTACGTCTCTTGTAATATATGTTGGAATTGTCCGAAAGAGGGCAATAAAAGTAAAAAATGAAATAAAATAAAAGAAAGACTTAAAGTGCACAATAATCAAAAGCAAAAATAGAAGGTTAAAAAATGAAGAAAAACAGGGAATTCTGGCGTGTCAGAAAGTGCGGATAAGGGGTTGAGTGAAAAGTGAAGTGAAATTATAAGTAGTATTATAGGAAAATGGGGTCACGTGTTTCCACCTATAGTGATCACGTGGGGTCCTGCAGGATGTTAGATCCTGCTAACCTTAAGGTATTATTAGCACTCCTGCCTTGTAAGCCCCTTCTTCCTATACTCCTCATCCTAGTTAATTAGATGCTCCCTTAGATATTTATTTATTAACTCTAATGTATTTACCTTTATCTTGCTTTTATTAATCTACTAGTTATCTTTAGTAGTATATCCTTTTTATCTTATAAGGTAAGCTACCTTAGGGCTTTGTCCCTTAGTGCGGTAGATTTTTACCTTATATGAAATAATCCGCTTAATTTCCTAGTAATCAGCTTTGCCGCTCCCTTTTAAATCAATTAGTGGAGGGGGTGTTTCCTCCCTGCTAAAGGGATCTCCGCCTTAGTATGGTTTCTATATGTGTGCAATTAACACCACTAGATGCACCCTTAAGTTTAATAGAAATTTAAGTTAGTATAATAAAGGGTTTACCTTTTTAAGAACCTTATACGGTCCTGCTCTCTATAGTGACTATTTCTTCTTTAGCTTTCCTGGAAGCTAGTATCCTTTGTGTAGTTATAAGTACACCATATTTCTAATGTTAATATCCACTAGGTTATGTTAGGAGTTGTATCTGATTTTAGATAGGGCGGTAGCAGTGGTTATTATAAGTTAAGCCTCTTTTTAATAGAGCTTATAAAGTGCCTTTAAGTCCTCTTCCCCTGGCTGTATGTTAGAAATTACTTGCTCTAGAAGAAGGTTAATAAGGTCTAGCGGTTTAAGCCTATATAATAACTTATTAGGCAACCGGTTAATAGCTGTGGCTACTATATTGTTAAGATAGTGCTACAACGCTAGAAGGATTAATACCTATAGTACCGTTGGATTTGTTATAGTGTAATAGTAAATAGCTATAATTACTATCTAATTCTTTTGTTTAGCTGCTTTATCTGTCTGCGGGTAGTAGGCAGTTGCTATTAGGAATTTAACTCCTAGCTTGGTAAATATAGCCTGCTAAACCTTGAAAATGAATTTAGGGTCCCTGTTGCTAACTATTTGCTGTGGTAGTCCTTAGTCTGTAATATATAAAGCTTAAAGAAGCAGTTCTGCCTATGTGGATGCTAAATATGTTATGTTCCTGGGGATTAAGAGGGTTCTCTTGCTAAACAGACAGTTTACTAGGCAAAGGGAATTATACTTTAAGTATCCTTCTATAGCCTATATAGTGTTCGCTAAGTCTACCTCCGGCATGTTAGTAATAAAGTCCAGAGAAATTATATAAAAAGGCATTGGTTTTAACTATAAAGGTTTTATTTCTCTGGTTGCTTTATCCCTTAAGACAGAGTTCTTCTAATAAGTTATATAATGTGCTATATACTCCTGGATTTGCTTAGATATCTTTAGAAAACAAACGCTATATAGACCTTCTATTATTCTGCTAATTCTAAAGTGGTGATGGTTGTTATACACGGTTCTTAGCACGGTTTTAACACAGCTGCTTAGAATGTATAGTCGTTTAAGCCCTTCTTTATCCTTGTAATAGAGTAGGCCCTTATCCGTAAGGTCCTAGCTATAGAGTGGAATTTGTAGTTGGTTCTGTCCTTGCTTTAGCTGCTTCTGCCGGAAATCCTTAATACTCTTAATTATCTAATAATATTACAGGTTAAATTTGTACCCTGCTAATATCTCCTTTTTTAACAAGTTATCCATTATGGCTACTGCCTGATAATTCTGACAGAAGTATACACAGGCGTTTAATTCGTTGTATATGCTGTGGTTTGCTGCCTCTTAGTAGCTGATATCTACTAGAAGTCGTAACAAGGCATTGGGTATAACGTTAAGGATTCCTGGCATATGGGTTACTTGTAATTTAAACTGTAATAAATAATTCGCTACCTTGGCTAATTTTAGGTTAGCCTTGTCAAGGTCTATTGTAGCTAAAGAGGTGTGTTTAATAATACCTTTAGTAGGTATATGGTTAGTCAGGATGTTGACTGGATAACGGTTAGATTAAGCTATTTTTTGTAGTTTCTGTATTGCCTAAGCGATTACAGCTACCTCTGCCTTAGTCGATCCATACTACTTCTCGGCTGCAGATGTTAAACAAGAGAGAAAAAGGATCAGGCAAAGTTTTACAGCTGTAATATCCTTACTAGGTATGCTTTTTCCATTCTACTCCTTATGTAGTTAGAAAGCATATAGACTAAAACCTTCCTTATAAGCGTTAATCTTAAAGAATAATAGTTGCTCTGGATTATAGTGCTATAGTAGTATTTTCTTATAAAGCATGGTCTTTAGTGCTTTAAAGGCCGCTTCCTTATCTTTTATAGGGATAAAGGATTTTTCTTATGCCTTTCTCTTACGCACCTGCTTTAAGGCTCCTACTGGTAACTCGTTGCGTTTACAAAGTTTATGTATAAGTACTGTCTTTTAGGTCTATAGTAGTTGGATTTGTAAGTTAAACTAAGGAATTCCTGCTCTTAGAAATCCTGCTATACTGATAAAGGTTTCTAAGGTTGACAAGTTGCAAGAAATTTTTATTTACTAGAACGACTTAATCCTGTTGTTTGTGTTAATAATTCCGTTGGCGTTAACTATAAATCCGAGAAGTTGGATTAAATGATATCTAATAAAAGACTTAGTTGCTGTAATGTATACCTTGTTTTCCTCCAGGACTTTTAAGACTATCTTAAGGTGTTTGAAATGATCCTTAAGGGTGTTAGAGAAAATAATAATATTGTCAATATAGACACGAATAAAACTTCGGTATAGTTAGAAAATGCGATCTATAAATTGTTATGCAAAAGCCAGCAAATTCTTATACCCTATTAACGCAACTTGCAATGCTTCTAGCCCTCTTTCAGAAATTACCACTATATGATTTTGGTGTTCCTCTTGTATTGGAAGCTAGTGGAAAAAACCTGTTGTGTTAAAAATTAATTTCTACTCCTTGCTATAAGTATCCTGTATAATGTCGCCCTAGTCTAGCAATGGATACACGTCTGGCATAGTAATATTATTAAGGGGTCTGGCATTTATAACGACTTAACCTTTCTTTATCTTCTTTGTATTTCTCTAAACAATAAAACCAGGGCAGGCTATAGGTGCTGGCTTTATTAACTAAAACATCCTGCTTACTAGGTATATGGCATTATAGACTTTGGCAAATTTCTCCTAGTCTCTGCACCTAAGAGGGTACTTCCTCGCTAGCTTAACCTGGTTCTGCCAGCTATTAACAAAGTTAATTCTCATCTTATCTTCTTCTAGCATTAGTACCACTCCTCTATCGCAATAAATGTCATACTTATTAGTCAGATCCTATAACTTAGTAGCTGCTTCCGGATTAACATTAGTAATTTACACTCTAAACTTATTTTTAACAAAAGGTATATCCTCTGGGCAAGATACTCCATATAATGGAATACCTCTGTTAATGACTTTAGGATCCAGGTTATTATTAAATTTTTCCGGACTCTCTTCTGTCTTTTCCGTCTTAATGTCTTTACTAAAAAATGCTGCATACTAGTGGACGTCTGGAATAGCAAAATTCGAATTAAGGCTTATAGCTGCCTTAAGTTAACCTACTTTGCTGTTCTGCTTAATCTACACGGCCCTGTTAGAGTTATTTACTGCTAGTATCCTTTTCTTATCTCCCTAGTTAAGAATGTTATTTGGGAAGACAGAATTAAATGACATAACGTGGTAAACACTAGTCTCCTCTCTGCTAGGGAGATCCTTCTATATTACTGGCACCTAATACGTTAAGTTTAGTGGAATTATAACATTATGTGCTACTATTACCCGTTAAGCTGGTATATAGCAAGCGTCTTAGAACATCCGTCCTGGTACCATTATATTGTGCACCGACCTAAAAACCAACCTTAGATTAATAAAATCGATTTTTACTCCAAAGCTGTAGAGGAAACTTGTGCTAATTAACAATTTTGGTCCTAGATTTAGTATAACGTCCGCGGTTACTATAAAGTAACCTTGGATGTTTTTTCCTCTTATAATTCCTAGAATATAGAAGTTAAAGGTGGCCCTTTCCGTAATAATAAAGGCCAAAGCTACTCTTGTTACTAGTTTCAGGTCTTGCTTTTCCCACTTTACATTTGTCTTATGTTGCTAGAGCTACTGTTTGTTAGCTAGAATTAATAATGTTCCAGTGTTTACACAGATTATATAGTCGGGTCCCTTGTTATGGAATCAAATTAGCATTTTAAGAAAGGTGTTCATCTACTTCCTTCCTTTAACATTAATCTCCTGCGGTCTAGATACCGTCTTAATCACCTGGTCTTCTTGCAGACCTCCCGTTAAAATTAGCTTATTTAAACTCTAAGTTGTGGTATCTTATGTAATGTTGACTCTAGTTGCAAAAGCTTTAATAATTTCCTTCTCTTCCTTAGGCTCTTCCTGCCTTCTTCTATTAGAATCCTTTATTTTACTAGTCTTTGTAGTTAAAGAGGTAGGATTCTCCTGGTCTAAGTCTCCCTTCTTTACTATATAGAAAGCGCTAATAAAATTAGATTTAACCTCCCCTCCTTTAGAGTTATAGTTAAACATTAGGTATGCTTTGCTACCTTCTGCAGTAAAGTATATATCTACGAAGTTAGACTTGTTATATTTATTGTCCTCTAATAGACTTCCTTCTCTAGCTAAATAGTATCCAGAGTCTGCTAAATGCTACTCCTGCTTTCTAGCGTTAGGATTGTTATTTAGAACCATAACTTTATAGGGTTCCCGGTTTAGACGCTCCTATTACCTAAATTATCTTAGGCAGAATTAATCCCCTTAGTAAAGGTTCTATTACTCTTTAGATTAATTCTCTCTATAATCTTCTTTCTCTAAGGATTTCTCTTTTCCTCTGTTGTCTCCTTAAGATTTATCTTCTTAGCTATAGGCCCTGCCTTCCTTAGTCTAAGAGTCTGCTTGCTTTTTTATAAGGTCCTCTTTTCTAACTTCTAGTTAGCGTAGTCTGTTATTATTATGCTACTAGGACCTTTAAGGTTAATTCTGGTCCTACTGTGGTTTATTTTAACAAACCTATTCCTAGTACAGAACTGGCGGCCTTCTTTAGTCTCCCTAATTGTAATCCCTTAGGCCGCTTAATCTCTCTTTAATGTGCATACAGTAGGGATATTATTACTAAAAGTTGTTCTGTTAGAAACAGTTTCCTCTCCTTTAGTTATAATCCTTATAATAATGATTCTAGTAGGCCTTTACTCTTTTACCCTTGGATTTATTTAAGTCTAAGGATTTATTATTATAAAGGTAGGCTTTTACTATTCCTTTAGTCTTTTCTTAGTAATAGGACTTCTGTTACTCCTTTATTTCTTAACATAAATCACGGCGTTTTTCGTCTACCATGTTAAGGTATTTGTTGCACTTTATGCCCTTAGTAGGATCTAGGCATAGCTTCTTTAGCTTAAGATATAATTTTATCCTAAAGCGTACTAGAAGCTGTAGATCCGTTGTCTCTTTGTTTGCTTTGGCGTACTAAAAGATTTAAGCTGTAAAGTCCTAAATAAAGATGCTATTTATAACATCTTCTTGGGTATACTTAGCCTGCTTAAGCTTTATTGCTATATCCTCTGTCCTTACGTGGAATTCTTCTTATACCACCTTAATAATACTATTAATGCTAGCGAAAATCCGTTCCTTTTTGGATTTGTCTAAGTACTGTTAGTATTAGGTTATTGCTTCTTTACGGAATAGTTGCCAGATATTATAAAGTAACACCTCCTTCTGGTTTAGTGGTGCTCTAGATAGGTGCTCTTTTACTGCCTAAATCTAAAGCTTAGGGTCCGAAAAAACAGCGGTTTTTCCTTTGTATAAGATGAATTTATTACCTGTATCCACTACATCTGGTTTTAGGTCCAGAAGTCCAATGTCCTAGATCTTCTAGGTTAAACTTACTAACCCTTTTTCTTTAAGAGCCCTTTTAGGCTTGGAATCCCGTCCTAGATCATATCCTAGTTAGAAGGTATTCTGTTCCTAGTATCCTAGTGTTTAGCTTAGCTAGTTATTATAAGGCTCTTTAGTATAGTAGTAACTATCTCTGTAACCACCCGCTTTATTACTATAACTATTTGCTTTATAGCTATATCTACTTCCTTATTATGGGAAAGTTAGAGGTGGATTTATATGTCGTCCTATATTGCTATTTTTAGAAGGTCCTTTTATATACCCATTACCTTATTATGTGGGTGGATATAGCAGTGTTTAGGAGTATTAGTATTATTAAGCGCTAGTGTAGTATGTCTCCCTCTGTTTATAATCTCTATGCTCCTTAGAGTCTTGTCTTTACTGCTGATATTTTGTTATTAGTAGGGCATAATTTTGCATATCCCCTGACGGAAAACCTGGTTAAGGTGCCAATGTTATTACTTAAGGATTTGGAGGAGCGCCTCCTTGTCTAATGTTTAGTAGACTAAAGGTTTGTGCATCCCTAGGGGGAAAACCTTATTAGGGTGCTAACGTTGTTACCTAAGGATTTAATGAAGCGCCTCCTTATCTAGCGGTTGGTTAGTGCTATAGAAATCCTGCTTATTATAAAGACTTATGTCTCTTTATAGGGGGAAACCGTTAATTATGGACTAAAACTACACAAGGTAAGTCGAAAGAGGTCCTAGTGTTATTACATTAACTTATATGTCCGAACTCCTGTTGTAATTTAGGTAAATCCTAATTATATAGTAAGAGGTCTATTACTTCTGGTTAGTGAGATTTGCTTGCGCTGGCGTGTCCTTGTGTAAGCCCTGTTGCTTCTCTTAAGTTGCTTATCTTAATTAGGTAGTCTTAAGACCTTATTAGCTTAGGTATTATGCCCGTCGTTTTACCCCTTTACTAACCAGAGTTCTGGCTAATTTGCTCTAGTAGGGTAGGTCTGGTTTACTGTAGGTTTAGCTGCTAAGTTATGTTATCTCCTGTTGTTATTGCTTTAAACAGTTCTTATGTAATTAGCGCTATGTTTAACTACTAGTTCTGGCGATCTGCCTACATCCGGTCTATAAAGGCCGTTATAATTCGGTTTAACTCCCTTATTTATAAAGTAAGGCCAACTAGAGTGTTTGAGATGTTGTCTTAGGTTTCTATTATCCGTCATTAGAAGTCGGTTTTTACAGGGTAAGCAAGGTTTTCTTCAATTTGTCTCTGTGACTTCTACATTGCCCTTATTACTTTGCACACTTTCTCCTGTGTTTTAGCTGCTCCCTTAATGCTTTATAGGATTTTATAAGCTAAGGTTTTACTAATAGTGTTCTTGGTTTCGGGTTCTAGCTTGTGCCCTGCTGTAATATTAAATACTTCCTTAGTATCCATTAATTCCTGGCATACTTATCTCCCCTTGCTGGTTCTAGGGGGTCGTAGGTCCTTAGGAGATTGCAACTTTCTAGCTAACTGCTCTTCCTCTCCTTTAAGTATAACAGGATTCTCTGTTGTTAGAGGACCTCCTACCCCTTACATAGTGTTATCTATTGTCTTATTTATGTTAGTTAAATCTTTAGGTATTGCAAACACTTCTGTGCGTATTAACATATTGCGGTTCCTTATCTCTCTGCGGTTTCTATTGTTCTAAAAGTCTAGGTAGGTAAAGGACTTATAGTAAACTAACTTATTACTTTCTAAGGTTTCTTTGCTTAATGCTAGAGTCTGCTTTAGTAGTAACGTAAGTTATATAATAATAGCTGGTCGTTTCTGTTGTCTCCTACTAGATAAAGCTATTTCTTATGTTTTATTGCCTCCTAAGGTCTCCTTAGGGTTATTGTCTGGCTTAGGACTAGAAACCATAGTTGAAATGATGTCCCTGACGCTTAATAATTCTGTGAGTTAAGAAGCCTCTGGTTCTTTAACAGGTATAATAATAAGTAAGGTTTCTGGCTCTTTAAGAGGTATTATAGCTGTTAAAGTCTCTGGTTCTATAAGAAGTGTAGTCCTAGGCAGGGTGGTTTTAATCCTTAATAATATTGCCTTGGGTTTAGTTGCTAATAGTTTAAGAAGCCCTTCCTTCTTAGCCTTTTTTAGCGTTTGTCATGCTAGAATCAGCTCTTCCCTGAATTATAAGTAATGTATAGGGACTAGGTTAACTGGTTATAGTGGTTCTGAGGTCTAGTGAATCTTTCCTTTACGGAATTTATAACTTCCTAGGCAGGAAAGGTCCTTAACCTTATTGTTAGTAGTTACCAGTCTTCCTTTAGGACTAAGAGGGTTAGGATTTTGCTTAAGGTATTTACAAAGCTTATAAACACAATAAAGCTCTCCCTTAGTAATCGTTATAGTGCGCAGTTAGTGGTTGTCTAATTCCTAGCGCTGACTTGTTAATTTAGACATAAGTTCTGTTAAATCCTTCTTACCTTTTAGCTTATAGCCTTACTATAGGTAGTAAATCTAACGTTTTAGCACACTGCCTTGCTTATTAATAACAGTAACCCTAACTCTTTAGCTGTTACAGCCTTACTGGTTAGGACCTAGTAATCCAGTAATTTAACTTAATACGTCTTACTGACTAAAAGCAGCAAGTCCTTAATTTTTAGTCAAAACCTTGTATAAAGAACGCAAGCAATTGCTACTAGTTGTTACGTAGTGGTATTGTTATATAGTTAGTTAGAAGCAACCGTAAAGCTGTCATTAACGTTATTATAAAGGGGTCATTAAACGCACCTGTATATACTACTATTAAGTCATATAGTCAAGTGCATTCTGTGTAAGTTGTTGTTGTTATTCCCAGTCTTACTAGCTGCATGACGAATCCGTCCTATATAGGTGGGGATCCGACATCGCGGATTATCCCGTAACAAGTATAATATAGAGCAGGAAGAGGATAGGAGACGCTAGCAACCCTTGCAGAACCCCTGCAGTGACTTGGATTTCCTTAGTAATACGTCCGTTAAACGCCAATTATACTCTCCTTTCTAACATAAAGCCCTGTGCCTATCTGGCCATCTACCCTAGCAGTTCTAACTCCTTTATAGTACGGATTAATTGTTTATAGCTAATAGTATTAAACGCCCTAGTAATATCTAGCTGTAATAATAATGCTATCCCCTAGTAATACCACGCCATTCTCATAACCTTTTTTAGTATACTTAGTGCTATTTCTATTAATCTGCCAGCCTTGTTGCCCATCTGTATGTTTAGTAGTATATAGCCTTTCTTTACTATAATAGTAATCCTCCTTATAATAGCTCCCTTAATTACTTTACCTATTATGTTTAATAGCAATATTGGCCTCCACCCCCCTGGTCTGCCTAACTCCTTAAGGGACTTCCTAGGTTTATATAGAACTACTACCTTTGCTTATTAGAAGGAGGCCAGATAATATCCCAAACCATAGCAAGCATTCACAAGGCATATTAAACATAATATTAGGGCCGCTCTATATAGCTTAAGGAAACCTGTTAATAGCTTGTCTAGTCCTAAGGCTTTCTAACTTACTATATTCTTTATAACCTCTTTAATTTCCTCCTTTATAAACACAGGAACTGCCTAATTATTATTATAGTATCTTGTCCTCTCCTCTGCCTCTAGACCTAGAGCCCTAGCTGCAGATAAAGGGAAGAACCTCTTTATAAATGCCCTTGCCTTACCCTTATATATAACCTCTACTATCTCCTCCCTACTGTTATCTCCTAGCCGGGTTAGTAGTAGGACCTTGTTACGGGATAATCCGCGATGTCGGATCCCCACCTATATAGGACGGATTCGTCATGCAGCTAGTAAGACTGGGAACAACAATAACAACAACTTACACAGAATGCACTTAACTATATGACTCAATAGTAGTATATACAGGTGCGTTTAATGACCCCTTTATAATAACGTTAATGACAGCTTTACGGTTGCTTTCAACCGACTACGTGACGATACCACCACGTAACAGACCTGTTACCTTTTAGGAGGAAGTCCACTCTATAGCCAGGCCTAATGCTCTAGGGTCTAAAGACTCCCTTTAGACCTGGATAACTTACTAACTGCCTATTGCCAGCTACTTCTCTTCTCCTCTAAGATAATATAATCCTGTTTTTTTATAGCTTTTGTTAAGGCCTGCCATGCTTCCTGCGTCCGTTGTTACTACTACTGCTTATTAGCATATCTTGCCTTTACTGTTACGTCCCTTACCCTTTTATTCCACTAAGGCTGTGGTTTATTATGCCCTTTAAGGTTACTTAGGTGCTATTATATTAGCTATCTCTATAAGCTGTTAGGTAAGCTACTGTGTATAGTTATTAATTTCTTGCTAGTTATACAGCAGAAGCTCTAACCCCTTCTTTCTAAGCTTATTTAAAGCCTTTGCTATAATAAGGTTCCCGTCCGCTGTCCTCTAACCCCAGACTAACCCTAGGCTATTGCTTAATTCCTTGTTTGTCCTAATACTAATAAGCTGGGGCATATGGTCAGATCCGGCGATTTCTACTAACCTAATAAATTTAATACTAACGTTATAGGTGGTCCACGCATAGTTAATAGTGCTATTCCTACTACTATGTTCTCTCCTTATTACTTCCCTAAACGGCATAGCTAGGCTGAGTTACTACCTTATTATAAATTCTAATATCTTATTATGCCCTAGAGATATTTGGCCGAATCTGTCCTATAAGGGGTGATGTTTGTTAAAGTCTCTTATAAACACACTCCAGCCCTTTGCTTAGGTATTAGCAAAGTATTATAAAGGCGTCTGCTACTCCCTTTTATAAGCTAGGGAATAGATATTATATATTTTTACTCTACATAGCTTAATACTACACTAATCCTCCCCCCTCCCTATAGTCTAAAGTCCTATCTTAACCTTCTGGTATATATAAATCGCTATTCTTCTGCTATATATTACTAATATATAGTATTCTTAAGATAGATTTAGCAGTATACTATTATAGCCTCCTGGTTCCTAAATAGCTATTACCTTAGGGCTAATATCATGCCCTAATGCCAGATGTACTAGATTGCTTTTCTTCTGTGTATTCTAGTATATAACCTTAATTATATATTCTATTGTGTGCTTCGGAGCACCCTGGTTAGGCTGGCTCTGGTATTGTTTAGCCCTCTAGTTGGTTATAAAAAGGCTAGCATTATGCCTTCCTCTGCCAGTCTCTATTATTCTAATCTTAGCTTATAAGTTCATCTTACAAAAGGGCCCCTTAGTTATATGCTCCTTCCTCTTAGCTGCCTCTTTATTAGTCCCCTGGTTTCTTCTCCCTAATAACCCTTGCTTATAGTAGCTATTGCGACCTCTGACTAATAGTTATAAAAGAATAGCAGCCTTATGGCATAAGCCTCCCTAGCCTATTGCTATCTCTTATTGCTTACTAAGTATAGTTAAGACTATACTAGATGTGCTCCTGTATAATTTAGGTATCTCTCCTATACCTTACCTATTAATATTAAGCAAGTCCTCTCTCCCTTAGGGTGTTTTCTAGTAGCATACCTGCTGTATCTTGCTTCCTCCTTATAGTATCTAGTAATATATCTAATCTTATAGCAGTTATAATATTGCTTTAAATAAATTATCTTATTATATAGCTTAGTATTAAAAATCTCTGCTTAGTATACTATTCCCCCATAGCATAGTCGGTTCGCTGCCTTAGTGCCCTTAACACTAACCACTAATAGTGCCCTTGTTGCTATTTCTCTTAGCTTCTATACTATTATCTTTGCTATATTTAATCTATTCTCCTTTTTAATATTCTTCCTTATATCCTTAATTACAATATAGTTTGTTAATTATATTAGGAATCCCTTAATAATTACACTAAACATCTTCCTATTTACTTCTGCCTTAAGTTTAAAGGCAACTCCTACCTAGGCCGTGTTTTCCTTTTATTTCCTTCCTACTTCTATAAATATAATAACTATGTCTTTACTCTGTAATTAGTATACTACTACTACCTCCTCTATACTAATAGCATTATTTACTGCCTTTATAATCTCTCCTAGCAATCTGTTCCTAACTGCCTTATTAATAGTGCTTTCCTTTACTAGTGCTTCCTAGTAATGGCAGGCTGGTATTGCCATACCCTCTGTTTAGGCTAAAGGTATTATTATATTCTGCCCTATAACTCCGTAAGCTGTAATATTTACCTAAGTCCCCTTAACTACTAATCTAGTCCTATAAGCAGCCTTTATTACCTCCTTAACTGCCTTCTTAACTATAGTTTTTACTCTACTACTAACCGCTTTTATAATTAAGGCCTATAGGCCTCCTGTGTTAGTTCTTACTTAGGCTATCTCCCCTTCTGTATTTATAGTAATTTATATAAAAGTTCTAATAAAAGCCTATACTTTTATTATTTTTACCTTTAAAATAACTTTTATTATAAATTCCTTTAGTAATTTTATTTTATTCTTTAGTTTTTCTTATATTACTATTACTCTAGAATTCTCTCCTTAATATTATATTTCTTCCTAGGTAGTGCCTTATTTTTTATTAGTTACAGATCTATATAAAAATTTATTAATTATTATACCCCTTATGCTGCTTACTTCCCTTATATAATGTGCTATTACTAGGGGGGGTAATTAATAATAAGGAATCCGATTCTGTGCTTCTTTTTTGTTTTAGGCGTAATACCGCGTTGTATCCGCGGTGTTGTCCTTTTTCTACCCTTTCCTTATTCCTTTTGTTATCTTATATAGCTAGTAGCTTAGTATTAAGTATTATATAATAAAGTTTAAAACCTAATAACTTTTATAATATATATGTAACTAGGTGCTAATTACCTAGTACTAATATTACGAATATTATGCTAATAGTAAATACTAAGGTATTTATTTTAACTTAAAGGGAGGCTATTAAATTAAAATAAACTAGGACTAATACTTTTAAAAACTTTTATTTTAGTATTTTAAATATAGCTTATATATTATAAGGTAATTTAAAAGTCCCTTTAAACTCTCTCTTTAGAAGGTCTATTAATAAAATAGTAATTTTACTATATACTTTAATAAACTATTAGTAAAACCCTATAAACTTAAGAAAGATTTATATATTTAATATACTACTAGGTAATAGCTATTCTATTACTATCTTAATATATTCTAGTTCTATTTTAATACCCTTTAATATAATAATAAATCTAAGAAAGCTAACCCTTATTATTAAGAATTTATATTTATTAAGGTTTATATATAGCTTTATAATATATAATCTCTATAGAACTAGTTTAATATACCCCTTATATATAGCTGCATTACTATTATAAATTAGAATATTATTTAAATAGATAATATATATTATATTTACTAGCTCTCTTAGTATAATATTAATATATTCTTAGAAGGTGGCGGGTATGTTTATTAGGCTAAAAGGTATAATAAGATATTTAAAGTAACTATATTAGCATTAGAAAGCTATCTTCTACTTATTACCCTTATAGATATATATTTAGTAGTAAGTATCTTTTAAGTCTAGCTTTATATAAATTATTACTTTTTTTAATTTATTTAATAATTTTAATATAAGGGAAAAAGGGGCCTTATCCTTCTTAGTAACCTTATTAAGGCCTTTATAATTTATATAAAGGTACAATTAGCCTCTCTTTTTTAGTATAAATAAGATTATTGCTTTTACTAAACTTATTAATCTTTTTATCTAGCCTTTTTTTTATATATTTACTAAGTATTTATAAAGAACTTATAGCTCTTTCTTTACTAGGTTATAAATTAGCCTTTATAGTAGTATTCCTCCTTTTATTAATTCTATTATATAAGTTTTCTCTTTCAGAAAAAGTAGCCTATTAGCTAATTTCTTTAAAAATATATTTATAAATTCTTTATATTTTAGTAAAAGTACCTTTATAGTAACCTCTTTACTTATTTTATTTTTATTTAGCTCTTCTTAGGAGATAAATAATTATACTATATATTAGCTAAGAATTAGTATTATATTTACTGCTTTTTTTATATAGTAAACCTATTATAAACTAGTAACTAGCTTTAAGCATTCCCTTATTACTAGGTGTCTTTAATAACCTAATACTTATAATAATACTTTTAGCTTATAGTTTATAGCCTAGTTTATTCCTAGGATTAGTCCCTTCTTAGTATTTACTATATAATAGTAAAGTTAATAAAATTTACTATAACCTATACTATTTATTATTTATATTACTTTATTAATAATATCTTAGTGCTTTAATTTTATTAGTAAGGCGCTTTCTAGCTTTACTTTATTTGCTTTTACCTTACTTTAGTTAGCTTTAGATAATAAGTTTAAATATATTATTAAGTTTATTACTCTTAGGTTAAATAGTATATTTACTATTACCTAGCTTTCTTCTTATTATAGTTTTATTTTTATTCTTATTTAAGAGTTATTAATTTTATTCTTAAAGTCCTTAATTTAGCCTAGGGGTTTAATTATAATAATATATCCCTAAGCGTATATTATAGTTACTAGCGTTATATTTAGGTTTATAGCCTATGCTACTTTCTTATAATTATTATAATATAAACTTATTATATACCTATTTAATTTATATATCTTATAATTAAGTGCTTTACAATAAGGAGTAATATAGCTATATTTTTTATATTTAAAACAAGAATAAGATTACTAGCCTTAGGTTATTTTTTTCTTACTACTTATCCCTTACTTATCCTTTAATAGTAATATTAACCTAGCTTATTTCCTATAAAAATAAGGTTTCTTATTATAACCCTTAGTAGCTACTTTTACTTTATAACCTTATTTAATAAGGTATACCTAAGACTTAAGAAACTCTTAGCTAAAGACCTGCTTCCTTATTATATAGTTTAAGCTATTAATAAATATATAAATCTAAATTTTCTTAGGAATATCTTTAAGTAACTTTCCCTTTATTTTTCCTTAAATCTTAATAAATACTATAAATAGCTAGTTATTTTATTATTATAACTTTAGTAGTAACTTTATTACTTTTAAGTAGTATATATTCTTATTTATTACTTTATTCTTTAGCTATATAATAAAGTCCTTTTAGCTATAATTATTAAAGTTTATAATACTATTTATAGCTATATACTTATTTTATTATTACTTTGCTTTCTTTACTAAGTAATTATTAGTATAAGTAACCTTAGTTAAGTTATTTATAAAGATTACTCTATTTATAATAAAAGCTATATATAAGTTTATAATAAAGGATTATAAGTTTTTATAGCTATTTTCCTTATAAACTAGGGCTTTTAATTATACTTTTACAAGGCTATGTTATAAGTAAGTTATTATTAATTAGTTATTTAAAGTATTTATTTAAGGAAAAGCAGTTAAACTAGGCTTTTTTAGTATAGTTACTAAGGGGTTTATTAAGTCTTATTATATTTTCTTAAGTTAGATATGCTTTTAAATAAGGTATAGCTTTTTTATAGCTTTCTTAAGTTCTTAGTTTAACTCTTTTTCTTTATTAGCTTATATATTAATATCTTAGATTTAGGTATACTAGGGTTTAGGCTAATACTACTAATCATTTATAGTATTATTAAGGTAAGTTTATTTTATTTTTATAAATTCTCCTATTTTACCCTTTAATATAAGTATAAGAGGTTTTAGCTATAGTATAATATCTTATACTATAATAATACTAAAGCTGCTTTTATTTTTCTTAAGTTTATTTAATGCCTATATAGTTATTATTATTATTATTTATATACGCTAGGTAGCTAAAGCCACTAACTAGTTCATTAACTAACTTCTTAATATAGGAAAAACCCTAAAATAGGGGAGAAAACCTATATTACTCTATATAGCTCCTGCTAAGCCTCTAATATAAAGTCTTTATTATTTTTAACTATTAATATAAAATATCTGCCAGTTCCCCCAGAACTACAGATAATAATAAAAGTATAGTTATGCTTTATATAAAAGGTTAGTATATTAATAAAAACCCCTTATAAGCACCTTCCCTTTTAATCTAGCTTTTTCTCCTTTATTTTATTATTTCTATTACCTTTAGTCCCTTTCTTAATCTTAATATTATATATTTACCATGCCTTATAAAGCTTTTCTACTAACCTATACTACTAAAGTCGCCTAGTTAAGAGTACCTACTTTATAATATTTAGTGCTAGCTTTTTGTTATTAAGCACTACCCTAAGCTCCTACAGGTCTCTTATTATAAGCACTACTAGGATTAGCCTTAAATGGTTATATTTTAAGTATAAAAGGATAAAGTAGTAAATATCTTTATTTCCTCCCTAGTATTAACATATTAGGAATAATACCTTAGGCACCTATCTATTATAAAGAAAGGCATTTAGCCTTATTTTCTTTATTTAAAGCTATACTAAGGCTATAGATTTATGCTTTAATAAGCTATTATAAAGCCTTATTATTTTTTTTATACTCTTAAAGTTAGGTTCCTTATTTATTATTATTACTTTTATTTATTTTCTTCTTACTTAAGCCTTATACCTCTGCTATATCTACTATTTTTCCTACTCCCTTTCTAATTTCTATTTAGCTATAAGGCTACTAGGAAAGGGGGGGGGGCATTAGAAACGCCTTATAGTGATTGCATTAGCGGCCTCTTCCTTAGTGTTATAGCTATAATGCTATTAAATTATATGCTTATTATATCTTTTTACCTATACCACTATCCTTAAGTCTTTAGTAGAATTATTACTTAATATAATTAAGGTATAAATCCACTAGTAGTACTACTACTTTTATCTCTAAGAGTATTACTAGTATTACCTTATATGCCCTTATAACCTGCCTTAAGTATTTATTTTATTTCCTTATAAATACCTTTACTACCCCCTATACTATCCCTTTTAACTTACTATAGGTATAATATATCCTAGCTTTATAGGCTATTATGCTTCTTATTACCTATGTATAAAGGGATCTTGCATACTTTAGTTAGTATTCCTATGTAAACACAGCCAGCGCTATAAGTACTAACTTCTGCTATAATAATTTAGTATTTACCTTCTTTATATAGGTTAACTAATAAAGCTTCTAGTAAATCTAAATCCCTAGGAATTATACTAATTATATTAGTTATATTATTATTCTTCTAAGTTAAATTATTATTATAATTGCCTACCTCTTCCTTATAAAGTATAATAGCTTACTCTTTTCTAGGTTAAACCTTAGCTTATACTCCTTTAACTACTCCTTATATATCTTTTAGGCTCTTTTTAGTTATACTTTAGTCTCCTTTACTGTTTTTCTATATACTATAATATTTATATTATTTAAAAACCCTAATATTAATATTAATTCTGCTGCTACTAGTCTTTAATATAATAGTATAATATAAAGCAAAAAGAGGATAGGAAATGCTAGTAACCCTTATAGAACCCCTATAGTAACTTAGATTTCCTTAGTAATATGCCTATTAAATGCTAGTTATACTCTTCTTTCTAACGTAAAACCCTGTGCCTATTTAGCTATTTACCCTAGTAGTCCTAACTCCTTTATAGTGCAGATTAGCTGTTTATAGCTAATAGTATTAAACACCCTAGTAATATTTAGCTATAATAATAATACTATTTGCTAGTAATGCTATACTATCTTTATAACCTTTTTTAGTATATTTAGTGCTATCTTTATTAACCTACCAGCCCTATTGCCTATTTATATATCTAGTAGTATATAGCCTTTCTTTGCTATAATAGTAATTCTACTTATAATAGCTCCCTTAATTACTTTTCCTAGCATATTTAATAGTAATATTAGTCTTTACCCTCCTAGTCTGCCTAACTCCTTAAGGGTTTTCTTAGGTTTATATAAAACTATTACCTTTACTTATTAGAAGGAGGCTAAATAGTATTCTAAACCATAGCATGTATTTATAAGGCATATTAAATATAATACTAAGGCTGCTTTATATAGCTTAAGAAAACCTATTAGCAGCTTATCCAGCCCTAGGGCTTTTTAACTTACTATATTCTTTATAACTTCTTTAATTTCCTACTCTATAAACACAGGAACCATTTAATTATTACTATAGTGTCTTATCTCTGCCTCTATCTTTAAACCTAAAGCCCTAGCTATAAAAGAAGGAAAAAACCTTTTTATAAATACCTTTACCTTGCCCTTATATATAACCTTTACTATCTCCTCCCTACTATTATCCCCTAGCTAAGTTAGTAATAAGACCTATTACATCTTAGGAGGAAGTCTACTTTATAACTAGGCCTAGTACTCTAGGGTCTAAAGGCTCCCTTTTAACCTAAATAACTTACTAACTGCTTATTACTAACTATTTCTCTTCTCCTTAAAGATAATATAATTTTGTTTTTTTATTACTTCTATTAAGGCCTACTATAATTCCTATATCCTTTATTACTACTACTACTTATTAGCACATCTTGTCTTTACTATTATATCTTTTACCCTTTTATTCCACTAAGGCTATAGTTTACTATACCCTTAAGGTTATTTAGGTACTATTATATTAGCTATTTCTATAAGCTATTAGGTAAGCTATTGCATATAGTTATTAATTTCTTACTAATTATATAGCAGGAGCTTTAATCCCTTCTTTTTAAGTCTGTTTAAAGCCTTTGCTATAATAAGGTTTTTATCTGCTATTCTCTAACCCTAGACTAACCCTAGGCTGTTGCTTAATTCCTTATTTATCCTAATACTAATAAGCTAAGGCATATGGTTAGATCTAGTAATTTCTACTAGCCTAATAAATTTAATACTAACGTTATAAGTAGTTTATATATGGTTAATAGTGCTATTTCTACTACTATATTCTCTCCTTATTACTTTCTTAAATAGCATAGCTAGGCCAAGTTACTACCTTATTATAAATTTTAATATCTTATTATACCTTTAAGAGGTTTAGCTAAATCTATCCTATAAGGGGTAATATTAGTTAAAGTCCCCTATAAACACACTCTAGCCCTTTACCTAAGCATTAATAAAGTATTATAAAGGTATTTACTACTCCCTTTTATAAGCTAGGGAATAGATATTATATACCTTTACTTTATATAGCTTAATACTATATTAATCCTTTTCCCTTCTTATAGTTTAAAGTCGTATCTTAACCTTTTAATATATATAAATTACTATTTTTCTACTATATATTACTAATATATAGTGCCCTTAAAATAGATTTAATAGTATATTATTATAATCTCCTGGTTTTTAAATAGCTATTACCTTAGGGCTAATACTATGCCTTAATACTAAATATACTAAATTGCTTTTCTTCTATATATTTTAGTATATAACCTTAATTATATACTTTATTATATGCTTTAGAGCACTTTAGTTAGGCTAGCTTTAGTATTGTTTTGCCTTTTAGTTAGTTATAAAAAGGTTAGTATTATGCCTTTCTTTACTAGTCTCTGCTATTCTAATTATAGCTTATAGGTTTATTTTATAAATAGGCCCCTTAGTTATATGCTCCTTTTTCTTAGCTACTTCTTTATTAGTCCCCTGGTTTCTTCTTTATAATAACCCTTACTTATAGTAGCCGTTATAACTTCTAACTAATAGCTATAGAAGAATAGCAGCCTTATAGCATAAGCCTCCCTAGCCTGCTATTATTTATTATTACTTACTAAACACAGCTAAGACTATGCTAGATATGCCCCTGTATAATTTAGGTATCTTTTCCATACCTTGCCTATTAATATTAAGTAAGTCCTTTCTTTCTTAGGGTATTTTTTAGTAATATACCTACTATATCTTACTTTCTCTTTATAGTACTTAATAATATATCTAATCTTATAATAGTTATAATATTACTTTAAGTGGATTATCTTATTATATAACTTAGTATTAAAAATCTCTACTTAGTATACTATTCCCCTATGGCATAGGCGGTTTACTGCCTTAGTACCCTTAACACTAACTACTAGTAGTGCCCTTATTACTATTCCCTTTAGCTTTTATACTATTATCTTTATTATATTTAAACTATTCTCCTTTTTAATATTCTTCCTTATATCCTTAGTTATAATATAGTTTATTAATTATATTAGAAATCCCTTAATAATTACACTAAACATCTTCCTATTTACTTCTACCTTAGGTCTAAAGGTAACTCTTACCTAGGCCGTGTTTTCCTTTTATTTCCTCCCTGCTTTAGTAAATATAATAACTATGTCTTTATTTTATAGTTAGTATACTACTATTACCTTCTTTATATTAATAGTGCTATTTACTACCTTTATAATCTCCCCTAGTAAGTTATTTCTAACTACCTTACTAATAGTATTTCCTTTTACTATTACTTCTTAGTAGTAGTAGGCTAGTATTACTATGCTCTCTATTTAGGCTAAAGGGATTGTTATATTCTGACTTATAACTTTATAAGCTATAATAGTTACTTAAGTCCTCTTAACTACTGTTTAAGTCCTAGGAATAGCCTTTATTACCTTCTTAACTACCTTCTTAACCATAGTTTTTACCTTACTATTAACTGCTTTTATAATTAAAGCCTATAGGCCTTCTATGCTAGTTCTTATTTAGGCTATCTCCTTGCCTATATTTATAGTAATTTATATAAAAAATCTAATAAAAGCCTATACTTTTATTATTTTTACCTTTAAAATAACTTTTATTATTAATTCCTTTAGTAATTTTATTTTATTTTTTAATTTTTCTTATGCTATTATTACTTTAGAATTTTCTTCTTAGTACTATATTTCTTTCTAGGTAGTGCCTTATCCTTTGTTAGTTATAAATCCACATAAAAATTTATTAATTATTATACCCCTTATATTACTTACTCCCCTTATATAATATACTATTACTAGGGGGGGTAATTAATAATAAGAAATCCGATTTCGTGCTTCTTTTTTGTTTTAGGCATAATACTGCATCGTATCCACGGTATTAGCAATTCTATGCCTATATAGTTACTATATTAATATAGCTACTTACTTATATATTTATTCTTTAAATTAATATCTTTACTAAGCTAATAGTTTACTATTCTTATAAGAAAAAGTAAATATTTTATTATAATTAAAGGTTTACTAGTAAAGTAAAGGCTATAGTTAAGCATACTTAAAGCTAAATAGCTATAAATAGGGTTAGTAATATAAATACTATATTTACTAGCCTTTTTATCTCTTTATAAGGCCTGTCCCCCTATATACCTATATATAGCTAGGGTGCGGCTTGCTCTAGTAGGTCTCCGTCCTCTTGTGCTCTTGTCTTGTGACTCTCCTAACATAGCCTTTAAAAATACTAAAGTTTAATGTAATACTTAATCTTAATATAAGTTTTATTATACCTTACTTTTCTTATAATTTCTTCTTATTAACTTAATATAAAGCTAGGGAAGCCTTATAATTAGCCTTACTACCCTTATTATAAGTATAATAAAAATATATATATTTATTATACTAACTAGTAAGGTAAATTAAAAAAAAGCCTATTTATTAATATTATTATTAACTTACTTAAATAATAATTTAGCTTATTATTATTATATTATATTTAGTTATGTATATATTATTATAAGTTTATACACCTTATAAGTTTATCTTATTATAATATTCATTTATTAATATATTAAAGCTTACTTAAATAATTATAAATGATGGTTTCACAGGGTACAATATGCTGCAGCAATAACGTAAGAGGTAACAAAGGTCTGATTTCTATATATGGTTATAATTATCTAAAGGGAAAAGAGGGGGATAATGCAAAAGTGTAGTATTATAGCTATAGTACTATTCTAGGTTATATAATATAGTAATCCAGCTAATTAGGGCATGCATATTATGCATATAACCTATAATTCCCAGTTACTATTACATATTCCTTTTATTCTTTAAATAAGTAATTCTAATACTTATAAACTCTCTCTTTATTAAAAAAGAGAAATCGTTTTAAAATACGTAAAAAATCCGTAAAAATCAATAAATAAGTAAAAATTAATAACGTTATAATATATAAGAAATATTACTTAAATAAATGACTTTTCTTAGTTTAAAGCACCCTTAAAGCCCCTTAAATCAATCGCGTTTAAATTCATTGAATTTAAACTCTTTGTTATACGCTTAATTTAATACTAGATTTAGCGGCAAATTTATCCTAAGCAGCTTTAGCTTTAATGCTTAATACTAGTCTCTTTACCTAACCTTCTACTTAGATTTAAGCCTTATTCTTGGTTATAAAGGTCTTAAAGCTTCTATTTAGAGAGGCCTTTATTATTATATTAGCAAGATTATTATAGCTATTTATCTATTAAATTTCCGTGTTTTAAAAATAGTAGGTATCTTGGAAGTTTACGCCGGATTTATAGGGCAAGTTATACTGGATTTTTAATAGATTTTTATAGAATTTCTAGTGTCTAGCAGTGGTAACAGCTGTCAGGTCTGGTGAGGAAGTGTGTAGCTTCCTCATATACCTACTAACCTTTTTTAGGCCCTATAGCTGCTAGCTGGGCTTTATATGCTACTTTTCTTTTTTTATAAAAATTATTTATATATAAAAATAAAAAAATAGACTTACAGCCTAACAAACTAGGTGCTAATATGTCCTACATCTAACTTTTCTAATTTTCTAAATTTCACCTAAAAAATTTTTATTATATAAAAAGAAAGCCCTAAATTCCCTAATTCCAATAGTATTCCTAAGACTTTTCTAAGACCTCTAGTTATTAAGATATCTACAAATTAGTATGACCTATAGGTTAACCTACTTTTTTATAAAGGAAAGCGGTTAAGTTATCCCCCTACTTTTCCGGATTTCAAATTAGCAGAATTTTCCTCTAAAGATTAAGATTTTAACCTTTAGTAGCTTTAGTAGCTAGCTAGCTGCTAACCTACTAGTCGCGTTTTTATGCACTTATTATTAGCTATAGGGCAATTAAAAATACTTTAAATTTCTATATTTTTATGTATTTTATAGCTATTATTAGCTTATAATAAGGTGCAAAAGGTTAATACTAGCTATTAATAGTTATTAATATCCTTGCCTATAGCTGCTAAAATAATCTTATTAGCTGTAAAAGTAGGTCCGTCTAACCACCTAGGAGATACCTGTATCTTAACCACTAGAGTGCTAACAATTCCCTGTAATTTTTAACACCCCCTCTGAAGAAGTCTTAGGAATTAAAAGGAAGGGTTATATAAAACAATTCAACAGAATTCCAAATAATCCAATTTAAAAATTCAAAGGTACGGAGAATATAGCCCTGCTTTGGGGCTATAGGGTAGTCAAAAAAACGCTGTTATTAGCATACGATTTACTAAAAAGGGCCTGTTAAAGGCATGGTTTGTTTTTGTAAATTTCTGAATTTTACGTGTGTTTTTGGTGACCTTAAAAAGCCGCTTTTTAATGAGAATGTTGCATAACTAGATAGATAATTATAGGGCCCCTAGCCCTATAAGCTTTATAAAAGCCTTATAAATAGGAATAGTTAAAGGCTTAGTTAATCTATTAGTCAGCATTTTCTTTATATCTAGGTACTGTATTTTAGCTAATTTAGAGGATATAAGCTGCCGGTTATAGTAGAATTTCAGAAGGGTATGCTTTATACGGCTATAAAGAGCAGGATTATAAGCCGTTTTTATAGCACTTTAGTTATTATAATAAAGTTAAATAGGAGGGTTTAAAGGCATTTTAAGTTCTATAAATATCCCTTCTAGCCACTTAAATTCTTAAAAAGCCTTGCAAATTGCATCAGATTCAGCTTTTATAGTTAATAAAGCTATAGTAAAAGCCTTTTTAGACTTCTAGCTTATAAGGCCCCTAGCTAGCTTATAAAGGTATATATAGGTAGATTTAGAAGACCTTTTATCTCCTGTAAAATCGCTATTATAAAATCCAAGTAATATATCTAATATACTAGATTTACTAGCTTTTAATAAGGGACCCTTATAAGATATAGCTAGTTTTTAAGTGCTAGATAGATACCTAAGCAGGCTTTTAGCTGCGTTTAGGTGCTCTATATAAGGTGCAGCCGGGGCTATTAATAGCCACTGTAGGGTAAAAGCCACGTCTAGTCTTGTAAGTAGTATAAGGTACATTATAGTACCTATTATGCTTTAGTATAGCTTTATATCTTTAGCTATAAGAGGCTTTAAAAGCTGGGGATTTAAGACCCCTGGTTACATAGGAATTCTAACAGGTTTACAGTCTAGAAGACTAAACCTCTCTAGGGCTTCTAAAATATACTAGGATTAGTGAATTTAGATGATTTTATCCCTTTTATTTCGAAGAATTTGAACCCCTAGGAAGAATTCTATAGGCCCTCTATCTTCTATAGAATAGGCCTTATGCATCTGCTTTTTAAGCTTCTGGATATAGGGTAGATTAGGCCCTATAAGAAGACAATCATTAATATATGTTATAATAAAGGTCTTAGAGTCCTAGTTGTAAAATATAGCTAGGTCTAACACTAGGGGGCTAAATCTAAGGGATTTAAGCACTAAGGTTAGTGCTTGCTGCCACTCTCTAGAGCTTTGCTTCAGACTATATAAGGACTTTCTTAGTATAATTACTTAATTTATAGAAGCCTTATAACCATACTTCTTAGCTATGTTAACTAAGGAGGGGTTGGCCTCTATAAATTTAGTAAATCCCTCTAGAATTTATATATAAATTAATTCCTTTAGGGTACTATTTAGAAAGGCACTTATAAAATTAACTTGTTTAACTTCCCAGTTATGCTAAGCAGCTAGGGTTAGTAAAATCCGCTAGCTAGGGGGAATACTAGTTATAGCAAAGGTTTCTATATAATCTAAACCTTTTATTTATATAAAACCCTTAGCTACTAGCCTAGCTTTATACTTTAGAGGATTATTTTCTTTATCCTTCTTAAGCTTTAAACTAGCCTATTCTTTAGGATTTTTTAACCTCTAGAAACTTGGTCAATGCCTATAAAGTCAAAGGTTCTAGACTGTAATAGCTGTTCAAATTTGCTATATATAGCTTTAAGCTATTTCTTCTTTTATGGACTTTTTAAGGCTTACTTCTAAGATTTAGGGTCTAGGGTAGGCTGATTACTCTTTAGCTTTTGTTAGGCATTATAGCAAATCTCTTTTATTAAGAGTACTATATTAATATCCATTTTATCTGAATTTTCTTTAGAAAGGGCATCTTCTAAAATATCTAGCTTTAGAACTACAGCTAGCTCTAATTCTGGTTCTAGCTCTAGGGAAACCATTTAATCCTAAGGTCTAGGGTAATCCTCTTATAGAAAATCCTTTATTATTCATGTATGCTAGGTACCTAGAGCTACTATCTAGTTTATTAACTAACTTCTTAATATAGGAAAAACCCTAAAATAAAGAAGAAAACCTATATTTCTTTATATAGCTCCTGCTAAGCCTTTAATATAGAGTCTTTATTATTTTTAACTATTAGTATAAGATATTTACTAGTTCCCCTAGAACTATAGATAATAATAGAAGTATAGTTATGCTTTATATAAAAGGTTAGTATATTAGTAAAAACCCCCTATAAGCACCTCCCCTTTTAATCTAGCTCTTTCTCCTTTATTTTATTGTTTTTATTACTTTTAGTCCCTTTCTTAACCTTAATATTATATATCTGCCATGCCTTATAAAGCTTCTCTGCTAACCTATACTGCTAAAGTTGCCTAGTTAAGAGCACCTACTTTATAATATTTAGTGCTAGCTTCTTGTTATTAAGCGCTGCCCTAAGCTCCTGTGGGTTTCTTATTATAGGCATTACTAGGATCGGCCTTAAATAGTTATATTCTAAGTATAAAAGAATAAAGTAGTAAATATCCTTATCTCCTCCCTAGTATTAATATATTAGTAATATTACCTTAGGTACCTGTTTATTATAAAAAAAGGCATTTAGCCCTATTTTCTTTATTTAAAGCTATACTAAGGCTGTAGATTTATGCTTTAGCAGGCTATTATAAAGCCTTGCTATTTTATTTATACTCTTAAAGTTAGGTTCCTTGTTTATTACTATTATTTTTACCTATTCTCTTCTTACCTAAGCCTTATGCCTTTGCTATATCTACTGTTTTTCCTACTCCCTCTCTAATTCTTATTTAGCTATAAGGCTACTAGGGAGGGGGGGGGGGGCATTAGAAAACGCCTTATAGTGATTGCATTAGCGGCCTCTTCCTTAGCGTTATAGCTATAATGCTATTAAATTACATGCTTGTTATATCTTCTTACTTATATTACTATCCTTAAGTCTTTAGTAAAATCATTACTTAATGTAATTAAGGTATAGATCCACTAGTAGTACTACTGCTTTTATCTCTAAAAGTGTTACTAGTATTACCTTATATGCCCCTATAACCTGCCTTAAGCATTTATTTTATTCCCTTATAAATACCTTTATTACCCCCTATACTACCCCTTTTAACTTACTATAGGTATAGTATATCCTGGCTTTATAAGCTATTATGCTTTTTATTACCTATGTATAAAGGGATCTTATATACTCTAGTTAGCATCCCTATATAAATATAGCTAGTGCTATAAGTACTAACTTTTACTATAACAATTTTGTATTTACCTTCTTTATATAGGTTAACTAATAAAGCTTCTAGTAAATCTAAACCCCTAGGAATTATGCTAATTATATTAGTTATATTATTGTTTTTCTAAGTTAAATTATTATTATAATTACCTGCCTCTTTCTTATAAAGTATAATAGCTTGCTCTTTTTTAGGTTAAACCTTAGCTTATATTCCTTTAACTACTCCTTATATATTCTCTAAGCTTTTTTTAGTTATACTTTAGTCTCCTTTACTGTTTTTTTATATACTATAATATTTATATTATCTGAAAACCCTAATATTAATATTAATTTTGCTACTGCTAGTCTTTAATATAGTAGTATAAGATAAAGCAGAAAGAGAATAAAAGATGCTAGTAACCCTTATAGAACCCCTATAGTAACTTAGATTTCCTTAGTAATATGCCTATTAAACGCTAGTTATGCTTTTCTTTTTAATATAAAACCCTATGCCTATCTAGCTATCTACTCTAGTAGTCCTAACTCCTTTATAGTATAAATTAGCTGTTTATAGCTAATAGTATTGAACACCCTAGTAATATCTAGCTATAATAATAATACTATTCTCTAGTAATACTATACTATCTTTATAACCTCTTTTAGTATACTTAGTGCTACCTTTATTAACCTACTAGCCCTATTGCCTATTTATATATTTAGTAGTATATAGCCTTTCTTTACTATAGTAGTAATCCTTCTTATAATAGCTCTTTTAATTACTTTTCCTAGTGTGTTTAATAATAATATTAGCCTTTACCCCCCTGGTCTACTTAACTCCTTAGGGGTTTTCCTAGGTTTGTATAGAACTATTACCTTTACTTACTAAAAGGAGGCCGGATAGTATCTTAAACTATAGCATGTATTTATAAGGCATGTTAAACATAATACTAGGGCTGCTTTATATAGCTTAAGGAAACCTATTAATAGCTTGTTTAGCCCTAGGGCTTTTTAACTTATTATATTCTTTATAACTTTTTTAATTTCCTCCTCTATAAATACAGGAACTATTTAATTATTACTATAGTATCTTATCTCTACCTCTGTCTCTAGACCTAAAGCCCTAGCTACAGATAAAGAAAAAAACCTCTTTATAAATGCCTTTGCCTTACCCTTATATATAATCTTTATTATCTCCTCCCTGCTATTATCCCCTAGCTAAGTTAGTAGTAGGACCTGTTATATCTTAGGAGGAAGTCTACTTTATAACTAGGCCTAGCGCTCTAGGGTCTAAAGGCTCCCTTTTAACCTAAATAACTTACTAACTGCCTATTACTAACTACTTCTCTTCTCCTTAAAGATAATATAATTTTATTTTTCTATTACTTCTATCAAGGCCTGCTATAATTCCTATGTCTGTTATTACTACTACTGCTTATTAGCATATCTTGCCTTTACTATTATATCTTTTACCCTTTTATTTTACTAAGGCTGTAGTTTACTACGCCATTAAGATTATTTAGGTACTGCTATATTAGCTATTTCTATAAGCTATTAGGTAAGCTATTATATATAGTTATTAATTTCCTACTAGTTATATAGCGGGAGCTCTAATCCTTCTTTTTAAGTTTATTTAAAGCCTTTACTATAATAAGGTTTTTATTTACTATTCTTTAACCCCAGACTAACCCTAGACTATTGCTTAATTTCTTGTTTATTTTAATGCTAATAAGCTAAGGTATATGGTTAGATTTAGTAATTTCTACTAGCTTAATAAATTTAATACTAATGTTATAAGTAGTTTATGTATAGTTAGTAGTGCTGTTCTTACTACTATATTCTCTCCTTATTACTTCCCTAAATAACATAGCTAGACTAAGTTGCTACCTTATTATAAATTCTAACATCTTATTATACCCCTAAGAGGTTTAGCTAAATCTGTCCTATAAGGGGTAGTGTTAGTTAAAGTCCCCTATAAATACACTTTAGCCCTTTACTTAGGCATTAGTAAAGTGTTATAAAGGTATCTGCTACTTCCTTTTATAAGCTAGGAAATAGATATTATATACCTTTACTTTATATAGCTTAATATTATACTAATCCTTCTTCCTCCCTATAGTTTAAAGTTCTATCTTAACCTTTTAATATATATAAATTACTATTTTTCTGCTATATATTACTAATATATAATACCCTTAAGATAGATTTAGCAGTATATTATTATAACCTTTTAGTTTTTAAATAGCTATTACTTTAGGGCTAATACTATGCCCTAATACTAAATGTACTAAATTGCTTTTTTTTATATATTCTAGTATATAACCTTAATTATATACTTTATTATATGCTTTAAAGCACCCTAGTTAGGCTGGCTTTAGTATTGTTTTGCCCTTTAGTTAGTTATAAAAAGGCTAGTATTATGCCTTTTTCTACTAGTTTTTACTATTTTAATTATAGCTTATAGGTTTATCTTATAAATAGGCCCCTTAGTTATATACTCCTTTCTCTTAGCTGCCTTTTTATTAGTTCCTTAGTCTCTTTTTTATAATAACCCTTACTTATAGTAGCTGTTATAACCTCTAATTAATAGCTGTAAAAGAACAGTAGCCTTATAGTATAAGCCTCCCTAGCCTACTACTATTTATTATTACTTACTAAATATAGCTAAGACTATGCTAGATATACCCCTGTATAATTTAGGTATCTTTTCTATACCTTACCTATTAATATTAGGCAAGTCCTCTCTTTCTTAAGGTGTTTTCTAGTAGTATACTTACTATATCTTACTTTCTCTTTATAGTACCTAGTAATATATTTAATCTTATAGTAGTTATAATATTGCTTTAAATGGATTATTTTATTATATAGCTTAGCATTAAAAATCTCTACTTAGTATATTTTCCCTTATAGCATAGGCAGTTTACTGCCTTAGTGCCCTTAATACTAACTACTAGTAGTGCCCTTATTGCTATTTCCTTTAGCTTTTATACTATTATCTTTACTATATTTAAACTATTCTCCTTTTTAATATTCTTCCTTATATCCTTAGTTATAATATAGTTTATTAATTATATTAGCAATCCCTTAATAATTATATTAAATATCTTCCTATTTACTTTTGCCTTAGGTTTAAAGGTAACTCTTACCTAGGCTGTGTTTTTCTTTTATTTCCTCCCTGCTTTAATAAATATAATAACTATGTCTTTACTTTATAGTTAGTATGCTACTATTACCTTCTTTATGCTAATAGTATTATTTACTACCTTTATAATCTCCCCTAGTAATCTATTCCTAACTACCTTACTAATAGTATTTCCTTTTACTATTACTTTCTAGTAGTAGTAGGCTAGTATTGCTATGCCCTCTATCTAGGCTAAAGGGATTATTATGTTCTGCCTTATAACTCTATAAGCTATAATAATTGCCTAAGTCCCCCTAACTGCTATTTTAGTCCTAGGAATAGCCTTTATTACCTCCTTAACTGCCTTTTTAACTATGGTTTTTACCTTATTATTAACTGCTTTTATAATTAAAGCCTATAGGCTTTCTATACTAGTTTTTATTTAGGCTATCTCCCTGCCTACATTTATAGTAATTTATATAAAAGATCTAATAAAAGCCTATACTTTTATTATTTTTATTTTTATAATAACTTTTATTATTAATTCCTTTAGTAATTTTATTTTATTCTTTAATTTTTCCTATGCTATTATTACTTTAGGATTCTCTTCTTAGTACTATATTTCTTCCTAGGTAGTGCCTTATTCTTTATTAGTTATGGATCTACGCGAAAATTTATTAATTATTACACCCCTTATACTACATACTTCCCTTATATAATATACTATTACTAGGAAGGGTAATTAATAATAAGGAATCTGATTTTATGCTTCTTTTTCGTTTTAGGTGTAATACTGCATCGTATCCGCGGTGTTAGCCCAGCAGGTGGTTTTCTTTTGTAGAAAATCCTTTATAATAAGGTTAGAATTATAATTTTAGCTTTCCCCTTCTAAAGGATTATTCTAGTTAGAGGGTTTTAAGATAGAGTCCCCTTCTAAAACCCTTATAGAATATCTAGGTAGGCCTCTAAATATAGGTCCTATAGGCTTTATAATCTTTAAAAAACTAGTTTTAAATACTAAGTTTTTAGAAGGAATATAAATAAGATAGGTTTTTAAACCTAAGATTAAGAGTAACCTTCTAGAAATAGTCCTAGAGGCTAGCTTTTAAGCTTTTACCCTTTTTTCTATAGGAATTAAGACCTAATAATATAATCCTATAGCTCTAATAGAGCTAAAATTATCCTCTATAGGGTAATTAAATTTCTTAGAAAGTATCTAAGCTAGGCTCTTAGATTTAGTGCTATTTACTATTATATTTATTAAATTAATAATAGCAGGGAGGGTAAAGCACTATAAATAGAGAGGTAAGCCTGCCTACTATAGGGTAGCCTGTAATCTGTCTATAATAGTATATATAGAACGTTTAGCTAGCCTATTTTGCTTATAGATATAGGGGCTAGAAGTTATGAATTTAATTTCCTTCTTTGCTAGCTAATTTTAGCTACTAGAATTAACCTCTAATCTCCTATTAAAGTAGAAGTGCTTAGGGTAAGTACCATACTGGTTTTTAAGCCCTCTAAAGAATCCCTTTAATACTATAAAAATAGTATTACCTTCCTTATTAGCCATTAAAAAGCACTATTTATAGTAACTTTTTCTATCTACTAAAATAAGACTTACTAACTGCTTATTATAAGGTAATAGACTAATTTTTAGGGTATCCCCCTCTATACAATCTAAAGACTTAGGGGGGTTAGGAATAGGTTGTTTACTAGGTCTCCTAGTAATCTTAGCTAAATTACAAGCTAAGCACCTAAAATCCTAACTTTTAACCTCTAAGAAATCAGGGATTCCTTTAGTAATTAGGGCTGTTTTCTTTAGTAATGCAAGCCCTATGTGCCCTAATCGGATATACTAAATTCCAGCTAATTTTAATAGCTTTTAATAAGGGTCTTAAGGATTTAAATCCTTATAGGATAAAGAGAAAGGTATAGGGCCTCCTCCCCTGGCCCCCTACTAGGCCTCAGAGGCTCCTAGGGGCTCTAACAGCTCTTCTAAGCTCAATTCCTGTCCCCTAGGGGGCTTCCTTTAGGGGACCCAGCTTAGGACCATAGGTTTTGTAGGAAGAGGGGCTATAGGGAAATCCCCCTCTAAATCCCTAAAATCCTTAGCATCAGGACCCTAAATAGGCTCTTTAGAGGGTATTTAAACCTCTATAGGGTAGCTAGCTTAATAAATAAAATAGTTAAAGTAGTAGCTACTATTACTATTATTATCCTATAATATAAGTATATATTAGCCCTAAAGTTAAAAGAAAAAACCATGTTTTTTATAGTTTAAGATATTAATATAAAACCTGTCTGTAAGGTATAGGTTATTCTTTATAATATAACCCCCTAAAGTATAGTATTTTAAACTACTATAGATATTAATATTTAGCCTAGGGAAATATAAGGCCCCTTTTAAAGTAAGGGTCCTATATTTTTCAGGTTTTAAGTGACAGAGCACCTGGAATTTAGTATTACTATAGCCCTTAGGGTAGATTTTCCTTTTAGTAGTTATAATAGGCTTAGCTTCTTTCTTTTTATAAGGGATATAATTGCTTAAATTCTCTTTAGAATTTACTAAATGTACTATAGAATTAGTATTATAAAGTAAGGTATGCCTTATGCCTTTATAACTATAGCTATAATTTATAGCTTCTGAAGTAACCTTAGGAGTGGTTATTTCCTCTTCTATATCTAATTTTAAAAAGGCTTTTAAACTAGAAGCTTTAGAGCTACTATTACTATTATCCTCTAGGTTATATACCCTATTAGAGAGATTATAGTTGCCTAACATAAAAGAACTATTTAATCCTTCTTTTACTGCCTTCTTAGAAGGTTTTTTGCCTTTCTAGTAACCTTTCTTAGGTCTTGCCTTATTTCCTTTATTAAAGGACTTTTTAAGGGAAGACTCTTTTTTTTCTTTATTTTTAAAAGGTTTAGAACCCTTAGATTCCTAAGAATTTTTATTTTTATAACCTGATACTTTATAATTTAAGGCTTTTAAGACTATAGAGCTTTTATCCCTTTATTCTTTTAATAAATCTATTATTAGGAACTAGAGATTTAAACTGTTATTAGAAATACTCAGAGCTTTATTTACTCTTATAGAGTATTTCTGCCTTTTAGCCTACTAAGGAAAAGTCCCTTTTAAAGACTATAAATACTGATTAACTTAATCTATAGGGGCAATTTGCACCCTAGAGATAGATAATCTAGCTAAACAGTTATTAAAAGCAGTATTAAAAGCCTCTAATGTCCCTTTAAAATTTTAGAAATTTAGGGCATAAAATTAGCTATATAATAACCCTCTTTAGTTTTAAAAGGACAACACTGCGGATACGACGCGGTATTACGCCTAAAACAGAAAAGAAGCACAGAATTAGATTCCTTATTATTAATTACCCCCCCTAGTAATAGCATATTATATAAGGGAAGTAAGCAGTATAAGGGGTATAATAATTAATAAATTTTTATATAAATCTATAACTAATAAAGAATAAGGCACTACCTAGAAAGAAATATAATATTAAGAAGAGAATTCTAGAGTAATAGTAGTATAAGAAAAACTAAAGAATAAAATAAAATTACTAAAGGAATTAATAATAAAAGTTATCTTAAAGATAAAAATAATAAAAGTATAAGCTTTTATTAGAACTTTTATATAAATTACTATAAATATAGGAGGGGAGATAGCCTGAGTAAGAACTAATATAGGAGGCCTATAAGCCTTAATTATAAAAGTAGTTAGTAGTAGAGTAGAAACCATAGTTAAGAAGGCAGTTAAGGAGGTAATAAAGGCTGTTTATAGGACTAGATTAGTAGTTAGGGGGACTTAGGCAAATATTATAGCTTATAGAGTTATAGGGCAGAATATAATAATACCTTTAGCCTAAATAGAGGGTATAGCAATACTAGCCTGCTATTACTAGGAAGTACTAGTAAAGAAAAGCACTATTAGTAAGGTAGTTAGGAACAGATTACTAGGAGAGATTATAAAGGTAGTAAACAGTGCTATTAGTATAGAGGAGGTAGTAGTAGCATGCTAATTATAGAGTAGAGATATAGTTATTATATTTACAAAAGCAGGGAGGAAATAGAAGGAAAACACGGCCTAGGTAGGAGTTGCCTTTAGACCTAAGGCAGAAGTAAATAGGAAGATATTTAGTGTGATTATTAAGGGATTCCTAATACGATTAATAAACCATATTACGATTAAGGATATAAGGAAGAATATTAAAAAGGAAAATGGATTAAATATAGTAAAGATAATGGTATAGAAGCTAAGAGGAATAGCAATAAGGGCACTATTAGTAGTTAGTATTAAGGGCACTAAGGCAGCGAACCGACTATACTATAGGGGAATAGTATACTAAGCAGAGATTTTTAATGCTAAGCTATATAATAAGATGATCCACCTAAAGCAATATTATAACTATTATAAGATTAGATATATTACTAGATACTATAAGGAGGAAGCAAGATACAGCAGGTATACTGCTAAAAAACACCCTAAGGGAGAGAGGACTTACCTGATGTTAACAGGCAAGGTACAGAAGAGATGTCTAAATTATATAGGGGCACATCTAGCATAGTCTTAACTATGCTTAGTAAGCAATAAGAGATGGCAGCAGGCCAGGGAGGCTTATACTATAAGGCTGCTGTTCTTCTGTAACTATTAGTTAGAGGTTACAATAGCTACTATAAGCAAGGGTTATTAGGGAGAAAAAACCGGGGGACTAATAGAGAGGTAGCTAAAAGGAAGGAGTATATAATTAAAGGGCCCTTTTATAAGATAAACCTATAAGTTAAGATTAGGATAATAAAGACCGGCAGAGGAAGGCATAATGCTAGCCTTTTTATAACCGACTAGAGGGCTAAACAATACCAGAGCCAGCCCAACTAGGGTGCTCTAAAGCACATAATAAAGTACATAATTAAGGTTATGTACTGGAATACATAGAAGAAAAGTAATCTAGTATATCTGGTGTTAGGGCATAACGTTAGCCCTAAGGTAATAGCTATCCAGAAACCAGAAGGCTATAATAGTATACTACTAAATCCATTTTAGGGACACTATATATTAGTAATATATAGCAGAAGAATAGCAATTTATATATACTAAAAGGTTAAGATAGGACTTTAGACTATAGGGAGGGGGGAGGATTAGTGCAGTATTAAGCTATATAGAGTAGAGATATATAATATCTATTCCCCGGCTTATAAAAGGGAGTGGCAGACGCCTTTATAACACTTTGCTAATACTTAAGCAAAGGGCTAGAGTGTATTTATAGGGGACTTTAACTAATATTACCCCTTATAGGACAGATTTGGCCGAATATCTCCAGGGCATAATAAGATGTTAGAATTTATAACAAGGTAGCAACTTAGCCTAGCTATGCCGTTTAGGGAAGTAATAAGGAGAGAACATAGTAGTAGGGATAGTACTATTAACCATACGTGGACTACCTATAATGTTAGTATTAAATTTATTAGGCTAGTAAAAATCGCCAGATCTAACCATATGCCCTAGCTTATTAGTATTAGGACAAATAAGGAATTAAGCAATAACCTAGGGTTAGTCTGGGGTTAGAGGATAGCGGATGAGAACCTTATTATAGCAAAGGCTTTAAACAGGCTTGGAAAGAAGGGGTTAGAGCTTCTGCTGTATAACTGGCAAGAAATTAATAACTATATGCAGTAGCTTACCTAATAGCTTATAGAGATAGCTAATATAGCAGCACCTAAGTAACCTTAAGGGTATAGTAAACTACAGCCTTAGTGAAATAAAAGGGTAAGGGACGCAATAGTAAAGGCAAGACATGCTAATAAGCAGTAGTAGTAATAATAAACACAGGAAGCATAGCAGGCCTTAACAGAAGCTATAAAAAAACAGGATTATATTATCTTAAAGGAGAAGAAAAGTAGCTAGCAACAGGCAGTTAGTAAGTTATTTAGGTCTAAAGGGAGTCTTTAGACCCTAAAGCATTAAACCTGGCTACAGAGTGGACTTCCTCCTAAAAGGCAACAGGTCCTACCACTAACCCGGCTAGGAGATAACAGTAGGGAGGAGATAATAAAGGTTATATATAAGGGTAAGGTAAGGGCATTTACAGAGAGGTTCTTCCCTCTATCTACAGCTAGGGCTTTAGGTCTAGAGGCAGAGGAGGGGATAAGATACTATAATAATAATTAGGTAGTTCCTATGTTTATAAAGGAGGAAATTAAAGAGGTTATAAAGAATATAGTAAGTTAAAAAGCCCTAGGACCGGACAAGCTACTAATAGGTTTTCTTAAGCTATGTAAAGCGGCCTTAATATTGTGTTTAATACGCCTTGCAAATGCTTGCTATAGTTTAGGATATTATCCGGCCTTCTTCTAATAAGTAAAGGTAGTAGTTCTATATAAACCTAGGAAGTCCCTTAAGGAGTTAGGCAGACTAGGGGGGGTAAAGGCCAATATTGCTATTAAACACAATAGGCAAAGTAATTAAGGGAGCTATTATAAGAAGAATTACTATTATAGTAAAGGAAGGCTATATACTACTAGACATGCAAATAGGTAACAGGGCTGGCAGATTAACAGAGGTAGTACTAAGCATGCTAAAAAAGGTTATAAGGATAGCGTGGCATTACTAGGGGATAGTATTATTACTATAGCTAAATATTACTAGGGCGTTTAATACTATTAGCTATAAATAATTAATCTATACTATAAAGGAGTTAGAACTACTAGGGTAAATGGCTAAATAGGCACAGGGCTTTACATTAAAAAGGAGAGCATAATTAGCGTTTAACGGACATATTACTAAGGAAATCTAAGTTACTATAAGGGTTCTGTAAGGGTTGCTGGCGTCTCCTATTCTCTTCCTGCTTTATATTATGCCACTATATTAAAGACTAGTAGCAGCGGAATTAATATTAACATTAGGGTTCTTAGATAATATAAACATTATAGTATATAGAAAAACAGTAAAGGAGATAAAAATATAACTAAAAAGAGCCTAGAGAATATATAAGGAGTAGTTAAAGGAATATAGGCTAAGGTTTAACCTAGGAAAGAGTGAGCTAATATACTTTATAAGGAAGAGGCAGGTAATTATAATAATAATCTAACTTAGAAGAGCAATAATATAACCGATACAATTAGCGCAATTCCTAGGGGTTTGGATTCACTAGAAGCTTTGTTAGTTAACCTATATAGAGAAGGTGAATGCTAAATTATTACAGCAGAAGTTAGCACTTACGGCGCTGGCTGTGTTTACGTGGGGATGCTAACTAGAGTGTGTAAGATCCCTTTATATATAGGTAATAAGAAGTATAATAGCCTATAAAGCTGGGATATACCACACCCATAGCAAGCCAGAAGGGGTAGCACAGGGGGTAGCAAAGGCATTTATAAGGGAACAGAATAAATGCTTAAGGCGGGTTATAGGGGCATATAAGGCGACACTAGTAACACTCTTAGAGACAAAAGCAGCAGTACTACTAGTAGATCTGTACCTTAATTATATTAAATAACAATTCCACTAAAGACTTAAGGATAGTGGCATAGGCAAGAAGATATAGCAGGCCTGTAATTTAATAGCATTACAGCTATAACGCTAAGGAAGAGGCCGCTAACGTAATTACTATAAGGCGTTTCCTGATGCCCCCCCCCCCTCCCTGGCAGCCTTATAGCTAGACAGGAATTAGAGAGAGAGTGGGAAAAACAGTGGATCCGGCAGAGGCATAAGGCTTAGGTGAGAAGAGGACGGGCAAAAGCAATAGCAGTAAATAAGAAACCTAACTTTAAGAGCATAAAAAAGATAGCAAAGCTTTATAATAGCCTACTTAAGCATAAATCTACGGCCCTAGTTTAGCTTTAAACAGAAAAAATAGGGCTAAATGCCTTCCTTTATAATAAATAAGTGCCCGAGGTAACTTTACTAATATATTAATGCTAGGGAGGAGATAAGGATATTTACCACCTTATCCTGTCATGCCTAGAATATAACTATCTAAGACTGATTTTAGTAGTGCTTATAATAAGAGATCCGTAGGAACTTAGGGTGGCGCTTAATAATAAGAAGCTAGCACTAAATATCGTAAAGTAGGTGCTTTTAACTAGGTGACTTTAGCAGTATAGGTTGGCAGAGGAGCTTAGTAAGGCGTGGCAGATATGTAATAATAAGGCTAAGAAAGGGACTAGAGGCAATAGAAACAATAGGATAGAGGAGGAAGAGCCGGACTAGGAGGGGAGGTGCTTATAAGGGGTTTTTACTAACATACTAACCTTTTATATAAAGCATAACTATACTTCTATTATTGTCTGCAGTTCTGGGGAACTGGCAGATATCTTATACTAATGGTTAGAAACAATAAAGACTTTATACTAAAGGCTTAGCAGGAGCTATATAGAAGAATATGGGTTTTCTCCCCTATCTTAGGGTTTTTCCTATATTAAGAAGTTAGTTGATGAACTAGTTAGTGGCTCTAGCTACCTAGCGTACATGAATAATAATAATAATAACCCTCTTTATATCTCTGTACTATAAGAATACTGCCTGACTAAGGATTTATAGGCAGCTAAGGGGTTTTCTTACTAAACTATAGCAGCTTAGGGACCTTTAGTATAGCTATCTCTTATAACCATAAGAATTATAGCTTAATTAGAGTTTAGAAGAGTTAAAGCTAGGTTGGAATTCTTAAGAAAATCAGGAATTCCTAAAGCTTTAAATTAGATGCCTAGGGCCTGCTTTTATTGATTAAAATTTTTAGTACCCTTTAGCTTAACACCCTTTAGAAAGCTATAAACCTTCTTATTAAATTCTTTAGTAATAGAACTATTAAAAGAAGAGGTTATAGTATTCTTTCTAGCATCCGAACTTTAGCCTTAGCCTTGGGCATGACCTTGACCTTAACCTTAACCTTAGCCTTAACCTTGACCTCGGCCTTAACATTGGCTTGCTATTAATTTATCAACAGCTTTAGATAATTTATTCAAATTATTATTTAGAGTTATTATGTCAGAACTCTGCTTATTTATAACTATCTTAAGTTTAGCATTATAGCTGGCTTGCCGGCTTGCAGCCCCCTAGTAATCTTTATTAACCTTTATAATAAACTCTTGTAAAGCGACTGTCTTTTACTATAGGGTAGTGGCCCTTTATAAAACAAGTTAAATTGCCTATAAAATTTATTTATAGGGCTTTTAAATAGTTAAAAACGCAGACCTCCTTCTATTTTTTAGGAATTTAAAAGGAATTTGCAAAAAGTAGTGGTTTTTTGCTTAATTAAAAAGCAGTAATTTAGCCCTCTATAAAATCAGGTATTTTAACCTCTATAGATCACTTCTGGACTTATAACCTTTTAAAAATAGTAGGTATCTTAGAAGTTTACGCCGGATCTATAGGGTAAGTTATACTAGATTTTTAATAGATTTTTGTAGAATTTCTAGTGTCTAGTAGTGGCAATAGCTATTAGGTCTGGTAAGGAAGTATGTGGCTTTCTTATATACTTACTAACCTTTTTTAGGCCCTATAGCCGCTAGCTGGGCTTTGTATGCCACTTTTCTTTTTCTATAAAAATCATTTATATATAAAAACAAAAAAATAGACTCACGGCCTAATAAACTAAGTGCTAACGTGTCTTACATCTAACTTTTCTAATTTTTTAAATTTCACCTAAAAAATTTTTATTATATAAAAAGAAAGCCCTAAATTCCCTAATTCTAATAGTATTCCTAAGACTTTTTTAAGACCTCTAGTTATTAAGATATCTGTAAATTAGTATAACCTATAGGTTAACCTACTTTCCTATAAAGGAAAGCGGTTAAGTTATCCCCCTGCTTTTCTGGATTCTAAATTAGTAGAATTTTCCTCTAAAGGTTAAGATTTTAACCTTTAGTAGCTTTAGCAGCTAGCTAGCTGCTAACCTGCTAGTTGCGTTTTTGTGCACTTATTATTAGCTATAGGGCAATTAAAAATGCTTTAAATTTCTATATTTTTATGTATTTTATAGCTATTATTAGCTTATAATAAGGTATAGAAGGTTAATACTAGCTGTTAATGGTTGTTAATATCCTTGCCTACAGCTGCTAAAATGATCTTATTAGCTGTAAAAGTGGGTCCGTCTGACCACCTAGGAGATACCTGTATCTCAACTACTAGAGTGCTGAAAATTCCCTGTAATTTTCAATACCGTGATTTCCCTTTGCTTATATAACTATTATAATGCCATAATGTTAATTATAAGCCTTTTTTCCTTTATAGTGCCTAATTTAATAATATACTTATATAATAAAAATAAGTTAGTATATATTATAATTAGGATATTTAGCTTGTTTAATTAATTAGTAATAATCCTTAAAGTTGTATTTATTATGTAAGTAATATTAACTCCTTAGACCATTTTGTACAGCTTTAATGCTAAGGCGCTTCTTATAACTCTTTTAAATTTTATAGAGCTATAGGTTATAATGTTGCCTATAAGTATAAATTTAAAGGTATTAATATTCTTTTTCTTATTACTAAGAATAATTATATAGCTTAGCTATAAGCTAAGGTCTTTATTATTTATAAAGGAGCTATTAATAAAAACATAAAGGGAGGCATTTTCTAGTAAGAGAGGTATATAATAAAGTCCGTAGTTTTAATTATTAATTTGCTACCTAAGCCTTTTATTAAGCTTTATTATATTATTAAGTTCTAGTTATTAACTTTAAGTAGTAATAGAAAGATTATAAGAGGCTTTAGGTTAGCAGATAAGAGTAATATATATACCTTAAGCTCTTTACTTAATATATTAAGCTTAATTATTCTGGTTAACTTTTAATAGCTTTTTTCCTTATGCCTTTTATTATAAAAAGAAGGTATTATTATTAGCTTTGCTTAAAATACAACTATTAAATATTAATAGTATTAATTTCTTTAGGCATTGTTTTGGCTTTATAAGAAATCTGGCATTTTTTAACTTAACTTCTTTATAATTAAAGAATTTAATATTACTAAGGCCTAATGTGTTATTAGTTTATATTCTAATAAGTTTAAAATAAGAGCTTTTTTTTAAAGAAATAAGGAGACATAGGTTGTAAGTAGAGGTAATTATCTAAAGCTTTTAATAATAATAATTGAAATATATTAACTATTAATATATGCCTGCTTTTATAATTCTATAAAGCAGCTTTATTATAACTATAATAATATCTAGCAGGTAAAGGTATGTAATTTATACTAGAAGCTTTATAAGAATTATGCAATT